>JAQQPU010028755.1:0-10399 GCA_029168905.1 Artemia sp. Kazakhstan ARC1039
AGAGAATTTTACAGTCTTAAAGACAAAGAGAAAAAAAGAGAAACAAGAATAAATTTCAAAAATTGATATCCTTGGAACAAAGGACATGGCATATATTTGCCCATAAACATGACCCTACAGAAACCCATTTAGGGTATATGCACAAAATGACCCGAAGATTGCAGTATAAGAACTCTGTACAAAATTAAGTTGTTTTAAAAGTAAAATATTGAGAGTTGAGGGCAACTCTTCTTAAAATTGGGAGTATTGTGGTGAAGCTTTCTAATTCAGTCAATTCGGAATTTAGTCAAATATTAAGACGCAAATACAAAAGTTTAGAAATACCACTTTTTATTAAGATAAGGAACATATCCTGGCAGGTGTATGCTTAACAGGAAAGTGAGAAATTACCACTTCCTAGCTATGTGCGTCAGTGGGTCCCGATAAGATGTGCTTATTATGGAGAAATAGCCCTGAAAAGTCAAGGAATCTTAACGACAATTACACCATAAGATTCAGTGTATAAGAGAACCTTATTCCCTTTAAACTACTCCAGATGCGTGTTTATTTGTTCATTATTTATTCTTTTTTTTCCACGGATAATCGTATTGAACCTAAGGTTCTGGAAGATCGCTCTTTATACCCCGCCTTCTACGTCAAAATTTGACTTTTTCTCCCAATTCCTCAAGAATGGCTCCTGAAACACAAGGGCCAATTATGTAAAATCAGATGTTTTTTTTTATATGAAAATTGCAACTTTTTCAGTAAGTGAAGATGAAAAGATGAAGTTCGGTAACGAAAATATAGATCAAGTGGACAGCTTTACTTACTTAGGTAGCATTATGGTTGCAGCTAATGAAAACAATTTGCTATGTAACACTGATTCAGGAATGGTAACTATTCTTGCGGTTTGTCCTAGCGGTAAAAGTTTATTGCGAAAAGAAATCTTTGGTGATTTTAACAAAAAAAAAACCTTTGAAAATGGCGTCAGATCAAAATGAAAGTTCTACCATTGGAATCAGAATGTTTGAAAGCCTTGAAAAGGGAAATTACAGCCCCTCCCCCGTTGAACAACAAGGAGATAACTTTTTTGCATGGGTAGCACTGATCTGTCTCCCGTTTTTTTTGTTTTTTTTTGTTTTTTTTTCTAGTAGGGCTAGCGGGTTACCAGAACATCATAGAAAGGTGTGTAATAGCTCATTCAAACGAAAATTTAAATTTTTTAGTGCCCTTTTTAAGTGACCAAAACGGTTTGAGAGCAACTAGCCCCCCCCCCCCTAAAGCCCCTCCTCCCAAAGTCATCCAATCACAATTATAAGATAAGATAAGATTTATTCTTCATTAAATTCATATAAAATGTTGCATGTTACTATTCCCCCAAATGCTCATTGGCATGTAAAGAAAGGGTTTACTCAAACAAATGAGTTACTTACTCAGAGATGAAAAACAAAGAGAATTTAAAATGATCATTTACTCACAGACAGAAGAGCAAAAGGAGAAGAAAAGAAAATATAAATAAAATAAAAATTATAGAAACAAAAACAAATAGAATAAATAAACTAAATTAACTAAGTAGATTAAATAGACTCCAAAAAAATAAAAAAATAAAAACACAAATAAAAATAACTTCTAAGAGGCCAAAGAATTTTCAACAATTTTTTTAAACGAATCAAATGAGTGGCACCCTCGAGCTGATTCAGGCAACTTATTCCAAACAATATGACACGCTATTAGAGGATTAAATTCTGACCTTATACAAGGAGTAAACGGAACTTGAACAAGATTTGTCATATGGCGAAGATTATAATTATTTTGATCAGAGATAAAAGATAGCGGAACACTTAGGGGCCAGGGGAGGTCACCATGAAGCTGAAAAAAAAGCAAAACATACACATGAAAGAATGTATAGTGGCCCAAGATCATGTAACAGGATAACTAATAAACGGTCAGTTTCCCGAATGAGGTTTCTAGCTTTATTGCAAACCTTAAAAAGTGGTTTTAACAGTGGAGGAAAGGTTGAAATCCACTCTATTGGACAGTGAGAAAAGATTGGATCAAGCAATGAAAAAGGATTTTCAAAGGTGATCCAGGAAAAGTATTGTTAAGTTTCCTAAAATACCGATGCTCCTGCATATCTTCATTTTAATAAAATCAATGTGGCGTTTGAAAGATAGGTTTTCATCAACAAGAATGCCCAGAAAACGAACATATCGGTCTTTAGATCTATGAATTATTTCATTTGGCTTGTGAGTTTCTGATAACTGGGGATAAACCTGAGAGACACGCGAAAAAAAACTGGACTTAAAAAAACTTAGGGTAAGATAATTAGCATCAAGCCGCAAAATTACACTCTCAAACAAATTTTCCAAATTTAATCAAAGCTCTGATTCGCAGTTTTCCGAAGTGTCAAGTGTGCTGTCATCAGCAAAACACTTTGGGATAGCCATTTTGTTCAACATAGTTCAAAGGTAAAAATCTTTGGTTTTGGTGATGATATGACCCTCCATAGTCCCTGGAGAAAGGACTGCACGCTGTATCGTTATCAGACGTATTGTTATTGGGCGTATTGGTATCGCAGGTATCTAGAAAGATTTTTAATAGCTGACACAAAAGATATTTCTCATACCTACGTCCAGTGGCGTAATTTCGTCAAAATCCTGGGGGGGGGGGTAAATTTGGAGCCAGTTTCCCCAAATCAAGTGAAAATGATAGTGAAAACTGAAAAATGAGCCATATATTAGTAGGGTGTATCTATGGAATTTGCTTGGTGCCATAGCAATTCCCATGTTATTTGCTTGGCTTATGTTCCTTCCATGCTATTCTATGTCCCTTCCATTGTTATTCTATGGGACCTCTACACGTGATTAAACACGTTATGAAACTACGTTCTATTTGCTTATGCCCCGTTGGTACCATTCCAAACGAGCGGGGATCCCGCTCCGGTTCCTAAACATTGCAAAAAAGATAGCAGTATGAACGGGGGTTTCCCACACAAATTTGTTTCAACTCCAAGTTTTTCAACCAGACTGGTTTTCGAGCCGACATCTGTTTTTTAGGGGGCCAATCAGAGACAACGGAGATATTTACTCCTCTCTCTCTATCTCAGACAATTTGTTGTTGTTGATAGCTCAGTTTCATTGTGGCAGTAAGAGTGTCAACACATGAAAAAATGTTCCATACATGTCCGCTATGTATGTACACACTGGGCAGCTGGTCATCATGTGAGAATTGCACAATGATTGATGAGTATGATGAAAAGTGTAGATTATGCAACCCGTGTAAATTGCATAAAGGATATGCTGTACAAATTAAAGGTTGTAATTCCTGTCTTGAAGAGGTGTGTGACTCTCATCCTAGAGGCCACCTATGTTCCAATTGTCACTAAGATAAATGTAATCAGTGGGAGAATACATATCCAGGTATGATTGGAAAGAATCCTAAGCATGATTTTAGTTTATTGCTAAGAGATTGGTATCGTCGTGGTTTTTAGATTGTTCTGGGAGGAGGAACCGGGTCAGCGATTCAACTGTTGGAACAACAAAAGAATTTGGTTTCTGCGTCATCGTTGTGAAGACAATGACTACTATGATTATAAGCCCACTGATTTTTTTTTGGCTGTGACGGAATGTGATTCGCCGCTTGAGGACACTATTTGTGACATTACTTCAAATAAACAAATTGAAACATGTGAATTCTATAGAATGAATGAGAATAGTATCATTGACTATACAAAGAGATATGACAAGAGTGAAGTTACACTCTATTGTAAAAAATGTGACCCTGACATTGCACTACATCAGGATCAGTATACTGTGAATTCGGATAATCTACCTGCACCAGTTGTTGTCGACAAATACCTATACCTAGTAGAAGATGAAATCTAAAGAGTAGAAAAGTCGTTTTATCATGTATATAAATTTTTATCATTTATTAATAAACAATTTCACATACATTTTTAGAACATTTTATTCGTAGGACACTAAAATCAATATTAAATACGCTTGTAAGTATATTTTCCACTAGAAAGTCGTGCAATCGAGGTAAGTCAACGTAGATGTCGAGAAACTGTTTTTAGGTGTAGCCACGACATCTGAACATGAAAAAGAGTAGTGCATGAAAGCCACATGTCTTAGTCGTTAAATCCTGTACTCTTCGTTGATTTTCAATAATGGTTTTCCCACTGCTTTCAATAAAGTTGCTGATGTATGGTGTGTAGAATTTATACGATAGGCCAAGACGATCAAAAAATTCAATATTCTTCGCTGTTTGAAAGATGCATAGCCAATGACCGGTCTTCAAAGTCGATGGACTGCTATTAACAATGATTAGGGTATTGTTAACACTTGGAATTTTTTCAATGAAGTCCGAAGGTATACAATAGGACTTGTACTGGGACATGTATGGATCCATACTAAATACGTTGATTATTTGGTTTGTGTCCATCGTGCTAGGTCTAGTAGAACACTGCCGTCGGGTGTGATTTCCCAATAGGTTTCAAATTGACTCAGTGATATTAGCGTGATACTCTCAGTCAGAGCATCGGCAAATGTACACTCTAAACGTACATTCCCTGTTCGTACTATGCTCATATCCTGAGTCCCTGACAAGTCCAAAACAATTATCCCATGATTTTTTGAAAACATTGAATCGGTTATTCCATTTTCAAATAGTTGAGAGTCATGACCTAGGGATTGCATGGTCAACTCGTACAGAGTTCTATAGGTTTTTTTGTCAAATGATAGAGTGTACAGTGGAATACCATTCACTTTGCACACAAGGCTAGATAGACCGAAAAAATTAAAATCATGGGGGGATTCAGTCCAGGATCCAACGGCACTACCACTCTTCACAAAGGCCAAAGCCAATTTTGATGGGATTTCTCCCTTGATAAATGATGAATCGCTATAGCTACGAGAGCCGGTGGCAATGTGACGTTGATTGGTGATCGTATAGGGGACAAGAAGTTTAATGTTGTTGCCATTGGCTCTTAGCTTTTCCACTGCCAATGCAACAGAGCTCATAACCTGCTGTTTTCGGACGTGGAGAATTGCCGATGTGATAATGACATTGGCATCGGGTGCTGCAGGAAGTGTTTTTCTCAAAATGAAATTCGATGGGGCCAGCTGTAACTTTATGTCAATCTTGACATTGGGGGGTAGCCATTGGGATATATTGAACATCTCATGATTTAATTTTCCAACCAGATGATACTCCTGGCTCACCGCAGTAGTCAACTCGCCGTCAGTATCAACACCTGATCGATATTCATAGCCTAATGATTGTCCTCTCAACTCCTTGTATGCCTTTGGTGTCATCACCATAAATTGTATGTAGCTTGCATAGTTTGATAAATTATTGCTAGTGCTCACCAATGTTCCATTAATAAATACATTAATTTGTTTGCATAGATTGTGTAGAATACAGTTTTCGCAGGAGAGACCATCGCCAGCATTTGGAGTTGTATTATCTGACTTTTTCTTCACCGCAACATTTAAATCAATAAATGTTGATGACAAATCAATGAAATAGTCTTCATTGGAAAATATTTGAAAGTGTATATTTTACGAGAGGGGTTGTTGGGGATGAAATTGTTCATAGTAGCCATACATGACACTGACATCAACATTTTCAGCATTGAATAGATTCAATGAGGAACTAATTGATGGATATGATTCCTTGTGGGGGAGATAAGTCATCTTAAGAGAAGAAATCCTTCTTTGATCTAACAATCTTTTTCTTTTTCTTCTTCTGCTTATTGGTCTTCCTTGTTTTATTCCTCAAAGTCCTTGTTGATGTCCTTCGCTTCCCGCCTGGGTGGCGACTGATGAGTGAATGACGTGCACGCATCCTTTTCAATCCCTCCCCATTTTGCCAAGATTTTAATTGCTCACCAACAGCTCTTGCTGAAGATCTAATATTTTCCTTAACACTCTCCTTGAAATTCTTGCCCGACCCCCAGTCCTGTAGTGTTGAGGCAGCAAAATTTGATGCAGCAGGCACAAGATATTTTCTGGCAAGGGGTAGTGCAGAACGAAATAGCCTAGCAATCCAGCTACCAAGACCATAGCCAGACATTGTAGAACGACCCTTGTAGTAGTCCAATCCATTGCCTATTTGATGTGGACTCAAAGCACCAACATAACAATCGATATCGGGGCAGACAAATGGAATTCTTCTATTGTTCATTTTAGGTGATTGTGCTGTCGCCGACAATGGGTCGAAAATGACATGTAATCACTGCTAAGCCTTTTGTTATTGCTAGAGGATCACCCAATTCACTTCTTAGTGTCAACTGACAGAGTTCCAAATACGAAGTGTTTACAGGAACATACTGAAGATGCTTTATATTATAGTGATGAACAAGTTCATGAGTTGTTTTTCGTTCAAGAACACGTAGGAGGGGGACATTTGAATTACCGACTCTCGATGTTTCCACAAAGGATGCATAGAGAAATATGCAAGAGTCCGAGGCGAAACCAGGTGGATAATCAGCAAAAATAACTTGATCCATCCCGTAAACGCTGCCAGCATTTTTCCCATTGATCATATTCTGTTTAAAGCCAAGAACATATCTCAGATTATCATTGAGAATAATTATTTCAGTGTCAACAGGTGAGGTAATGTAATTCCTATCGTGTTCCAATGAATAATTAAAATGGAATTTACCATTCCTACGATATGAGATTTTTCTATTGATTGTACGACACAAATCAGTCATATTATCGTATTCAATATATTTCAATTTAGCATGCGGATATTCGCTAGATTTAAGTGCTTCAACCCATTCATAGTCGACAAAGAGTGTACAATCGAATGGTATAACTTTTATATCGTACACACGATCCTTTCTCAGGATGTCATAGGTATTTTTGAGAATACAGTCGACAAGAGCCACTTCATACGCACCGTCAAATTTGATGGCGGGGGAGAGTTTCGTCCAAAAATCACTTGTCGTATTCAAGTCGTTGTAGAGAGGATCGGAAACATTGGACATAAAATTTACATAGAAATCAATGGGCATTGTCAATATCTTCAACACCGATCCAAGAATCAAAATCAGAGTTGTATCCTAGCCACCGAACAAGTAACTGTTTCCTACCCCTGCGAGTACGAGTCTTTAATATCTTTTCAATTTGATATATTTCACTATTATTTTTAACTTTTTTAGTTCATAGTCATAAAAGCCGCCGAGAATCTCTTCATATTTGGTATCGGGCAAACGATAAGTTATGGGTTTAGTGTCTAGGATTTTTGCCACTTTAAAAAGTTCTGTGGACCACAAGTAATTCCCCTTTTCAAAAACATTAGTTGTTCTATTAATTCGAACAGTATCACCATCATTGAATTTATTTTTCTTCTTGACAATCGTTTCATTGGAATATTGTTTAAGAAAAGTGTCAATTGTATCATGATCAGAATGATGAACTTCCCTTGGGGTTGAATTGGACAATGATCGATGAGGTCGTTGATTATAAATCAACATGATTTTATCTAAATCATGAATAAAAGCCGGCGTATTTTTCAATGTACAATATCTTGAAATTAAAAGTCGAATAGTTCTTATCAATCGTTCGGCCAATGCAGCCTTTATAGGGCTATGACTATGATAGAGCAGTGTACTATATTTCACTAGTACTGTTGCAACATGGGTATTAACAAATTCACTACCGCGATCCGTTTGAATTTTTCTATACGAATCCTGTTCGAGAATACTTTCAATGACCTGAGCAACTTCAACGCCTCTCTTTGTTCGCAATGGAATTGCATATGCATAGAGACTAAAAACACTGATTGCAAGTAGAATGTACTTGTACGGTGTATTGTGACGTCTTTGAATCTCATCTAGAGTTAGGACATCTGCTTGCATTATATGCAATGGGAAAAAGGCTTTAGTTTTTCGATAATGATTAGCACGAAGTCTATGATTTCTATGCAGAGTGTAACTTGATTCATTTTGTAGATAGTCTTGTACACTTTTAGCGTGAACACCAGTGACCTTGGAAAGAGTGGTGGGGGAACTTAAACTCCCCGCTTCACCAATATTTTCATAAACACCTTTCAGAACTTCAACCATTTTGAATGTAAACACGTTGTGTAACGTCCGCTACCCTTTTATATACTAGTTGTGGTTGGTGACATGATACGTTTTCGCTTTTTCCTCGCCACCATTGTCAAGTTTCCATTAGGTGTGCTAGTATTTTCCAAGGTTGATTTAAAATCTTCTTCTTCTTCTTCTTCCTCTTCATATTTTAATGGTGTTGTTGTTGTTGTTGATGCATGTTCATTTAATTTTTTTTGAATTTGTCTATTGCTAATAAGACTTTTGGGGAAGTTTAATGTATTTAGAAAGTTGTATAGATGAGCGTCAAATGATAATAGTCCTTTACGTCCGCTTGTGTAACGTCCGCTACCCTTTTGTATACTGGCGGTTGGTAGTGGTGGTGGTGACGTTGACTTGATACGTCTTCGCTTTTGTCTAGCTATCAGTGGTGTGCTAGTATTTTCCAAAATTGATTTCAAATCTTCTTCTTCTTCATGTTCATATTTTAATGGTGTTGACAATGATGTATATTCATTTAATTTTTTTTAGAATTCGTCTATTGCTAATAAGACTTTTGGGAAAGTTTAATGTATTTAGAAAGTTGTATAGATGAGCGTCAAATGATAATAGTCCTTTACGATTTGTAACCATGTCATAGATTAAATCAAGTAGATTATAGCTCTTGCCCTGAATTATAATCTCTTTCCCATTGCTCTCAACTTGAATATGATCTTGACCACTTTCCATGAGATAGGTTAGGAGTCGTTTACTTTGTTCACGATATGAGTGGGGCATTAGATTTCCAATTTTCAATACAATTGAATCCAATTCCTCCTTCTTTAATTGTGTTCCAGCAACAGACTCTTGAGGAGATGATTCTTTTTTGTGATCGATAGCAGCAGCAGTGACCTTCACACGATAGGGCTTATGTTTGTCCACTCGGCGAAGTGCATCTTGAAGTAAAAGCAGTTTTTTTTCATCCTCAATATTCTCGTTGTCAAGGAATTTACTCAGATTGTTCTCAAAGTGTTCCACGGGTGAGAGAGCGAGTTCTATTGGAGTCAATTTATAGGGTTTTACCATTCTCTACAGAAAACTGTTAACAAGTCCTGCAATTATCGGCAGTAAAAGTGTGAAAAAGCTACCACCCGCCTGAAGAAGTCGTTTCTTTTTAAAATTCTTTCCTTTGTTTTAAGAGGCCAATGTACGTACAATGGAACGATGTTGCTTTGCCTGTTGCTTAACTACTTCTGGCAGTTGAACATTGCCCTCGGTCAAATTTAAACAAAGTTCAGATATTAGATTAATGAAATCATTGTCAATACCATTTTTGAGTATGGCTTTCCTAAGCGAGGGTTTTAAAGTGCTTAGAACTGAAAACAGATGTCTATTTTCATGTAGTTTCTTCAGTGTCATGATAGCGACTAATAGGTCTTTTTAGTGTTCACCGGGAGATATACTGTAATTTCATTGTCGAAAATATCTGTGACTACACGCAGATCCTCGAGTGTATTTTGATTAAGATCCAATAGGATATAGCCGTGGGGTTTATTAGTTGCCTGATTGTATGCTGAGAGCAGAAATTTAGAGGCGCCTGGATAGATTTGTTTATTGAGAGTTATTAGGGAACTGGAATCACGAACAACTTTGTAGATGATATAGTAGGTGCAGTTCAATGCAAGTGTTCGCATACATTTGCTCTGATGAAAGAGATTGTGTAGAACCAGAGTAACGGAAATCTGTTCATGATGAGAGCGAACGGTGAACAATTGCAGCATTTCCTGGGACCATTGTTCAATAGATTCAGCCAGATCGTCAATAATCAGCCAAGAGTTTGCTTCAATAATGTTGAAAACATCAAGTCCCTGTATGAATTGTATCTGCACCAATCCCGTCGTGGCAATTGCTTTTATTTTATCGTATGACTCCTGCCAAATACTGTAACAATAGTAGATTTTTTCAGCTTTTCCACAAACATTTTATCACAATTTTTAATTATTTTAGTTAAGAGTGTTGTTTTGCCCGACATTGACGGTCCACACAGAAACGATCTGAATGGTGTTTTAAATTGATACATGTTCCCTTCAATAGTTCACCTGAACAACTAACTGTAGACCATAGTTGTCTAATGACTAAATAATTTCCCTACTACTACTAGTCCGTTCAAGAACAAAATCAATAAAGAATCATATTTCTTCTATTATAAAAAACAGCACTTTACAGAAAACAAAGAAAAAAATACACTTTTTAAATTTATTTATAAAAATGCACTAGAAAAAGCACTTAAAATAATATCACTTTTTTTGCTTTTCAATGAAACATGTACAAAAAAAAATCTGCTCTAAGTAAAAAAAGATAACTTTGGTAGTGGCTGGCGGT
>JAQQPU010028759.1:0-10398 GCA_029168905.1 Artemia sp. Kazakhstan ARC1039
TATATAGACCCAATATTTTGCGAAAGTTTCACCCTTAAATGATCAATGTGAGTTTGAAATGACAAAAGGGGATCAATAAAAACTCCTAAATAACGATATGATTGAACTCTACGTATTTTATGCTCACCAACTTGAAGCTCCTGACATGAAATTTTTTTAGTAGCACGTTTTGAATGACCAAAACCCATAAATTCAGTCTTCTTAAAATTCGGTACTAAATAATTAAAAACAAACCATCGATTAACTGAACTAACAGTGTTAAACAGATTTTGAATCAATGTAGATGAATCCTTCGCTTTAACAGAAACAGCTGTGTCATCTGCAAATAAAATTGCAAGACCATTATTTCCCTGCAAACATCGTGGGAGATCATTAATATACATCAAAAATAAAAGCGGACCTAATACCGATCCTTGTGGGACACCAATATCTTCAAGATCATTTAAACTAGACAAATGTCCATCAAAATCTACCACGATTTTACGTCCATAAAGGTATGATCTTATTATTTCTAGTCCTTTCCCTCTTATACCGGAATTTTCCATTTTATCAAAAAGAATTTCATGGTTTAAAGTGTCAAATGCTTTTTTAACATCATAAAAAACAGTAGATACATGATAATTACTATCTAAGCAGTCATTTATTTCTAATACAAGAGCTGCAACTGCTTGTTCTGTCGAATGGCCTGCCCTAAATCCAAACTGATGTTTGGTAAAAAAATTTATTTTATCTAGATAATTAGTAATCCTTCCTTTTAAAATTTTTTCCAATACTTTAGACAATGGTGATAAAATTGCAATAGGACGATAATTATTTGTATCAGATTTATCTCCTTTTTTATGCAATGGTATTACACGTGCAATTTTCCATCTTTTAGGAAATGTACCTGAGAAAATACATAAATTTAAAATATGAAGCAATGGTTCAAAAATTTCACGTGCAATATTTTTTAGCAAATTAGTTGAAAGTTCATCATATCCCAATGAATTACCATTTTTTAAATTCTTAATGACCTTTTGAAATTCTGCAAAAGTAACCGGGGCCATAAATATGCTCGTATCTTCAGTGGGCGGTAGATATTTTTTATGCGACCTTGGGGAAGAAAGGTCAACTTCTCCTGAAACAACAGATGATCCAATACTAGCAAAATATTTACTAAACTTCTTAGCAACAGCTTGTGGTCCTCTAAATTCTTTACCATTAATATCAAATAACACTTCAGGGTGTAACAACTTTTTATTTCTTCCAATTTTATCTTTAATCAAACTCCAAGTTTTTCTAGGGGAATCTGAATTTCGAAAAGAATTTTCATAATAAAGTCTTTCACTTACTCTAAGGATCCTTACCAGCAAATTCTTATAATTTTTAAAACGCGTTATATTTATTTTCGTGGGATATTTTATTCTAATTTTATATAAACGATTTTTCTCATTAATAGATCTCAAAAGTGGTTCATTTATCCAAGGTTTTTTTGGGGTAAGTTTCTTTCCTCTCGGGCTTTTATATGGGCAAAAAAGATCAAGCTTTTCATTCATAATATAATAAAATTTATCTAATGATTGGTTCGGATCCTTCTCATCAATTACAGGACTCCAATCAACATCACCAAGCCCTTCTTTTAACCTTAACACATTTTTATGTGAAAAATCTCTACGCTTGGTTTGATTTTTTTTATTATGCGGAAAATTTATAAGAAAATCAGACATAATTATACAGTGGTCAGATGAATCATCAGGAATAATAAATGTATTAACAGCACTATAAGGTGAAAAAATATTATCAATAAGTGAAAATGATGTATCAGCTATTCTAGAGGGCACAAACCATGCGGGGTTTAGTCCATAAGATAGTGGGCCCTCCAAAAACTGCAAAATATTTCTATCTATTCTATTCTGATCTGCAGATAGGAGTTTCATTAAATCAATATTAAAATCACCCATAACTAAATAAGGAGTATTAAGACTAGCTAATTTATCCAACATACTTTCAAAATGATTTTTAAATTCTATCTGGCTGGATGACGGAGTACGGTAAATAACTGCAATTAAAAGCTTCCGATTATTTGGAAAAGAGCATTCAACTACACAAGATTCAAAAATCATTTCAATATTCATTGGCAAAAAATCAATCCTTATACGTGCTGGTATGCAATTTTTAATCAAAACACCTAGACCCCCTTGTTTTTGTCTTTTCCGACCGATGTGAAAAAATTGGTAATCTTTTACCTGTATATTTTCCATTGAAAAATCATCCAATTTCCATTCCAATCATATATTTTCCATTGAAAAAGTTTCACATAGGCCTAATATATCTGTATCTGAATCCGACAACAAAGTTTCAATCACATCCTGCGCAGTCCTCCAACCCCGGCAATTCCAAAACGACATCCTACTTGTATTTACATTTTTTCTTAGCAGCTCACTCATAAATATATATTGATTTTTTGGGATATCAAAATTACTAGAAGTATCTTCATCATCACCAGCTACAATAGTTTGAAAAATTGACAGAAATGAAAGAGAATTCCGCTCAAATTCTTTTAACCTTGATGATGGAATTTCACGATTATCTCTATCCATTATCAAATATTAACCCCACGTTAAGAGAAACCACACCATGCCCCAAAAGACCAGCAAACCATAATAAAAAATAACAATTAAAAAAAACAAAACAAAAAAAAAGTAATCTCCATTCCAAGTCGTTTTCCCTCAGTACGACTAATCTGCGCAACTTTTAATTTAGAAACATAAATATCTTCATAAAAACCAAAAAACACTACTACTGTTTCCAGGCCTAGTATCACTGAAAGCCAAGACCAATCCATAAGAACTCCAATCACAACCCGGTACGCTCCGCACCGCGCTATACATTATACACCATTAATACTTTTTCTCATTTTGTTTTTTTTTACATTATTCCATCCACAGCATCTTTTTTAAAAAAAGAAGATAAAAAACACGAGACAACATTACTTCATACCAATATGCTATCACAAAAAAAAAACAAAGAAGTAAAAGCACAACAAAATAATAACTCAAAACCATATTAAACTAAAATAATTAATATAAATATAAATATGACAACCCGCCTAGCATTGCATAGGCCCACCTCGAGGATTTATCGGCACTGACAATTCAGGAATCACGTCATTCACGGAGAAAGAAACACGCAGGCCATTTGGCCGATCAAAACAAAGGAGAGGTGGAACCAATTTTGTTACCCATGCTTGAATACCACAATCAGCAAGCTTTGATCTTTTTTCAATCAGCCGTTTTCTAATATCTCTCACTGCCGTCGGAGCATCATCACTAAGATAAATATCTTTATGACCGCAAACAGTCTTTCCTTTAAGTTTTTTACTCTGTTTCAGAATCGTTATTTTTTCTTCTTTAGACCGAACAGTAACTTTAAAATATCTACGCTCTTTTTTTACTTCTGTAACAGCAAATTCTGGGGTCTCGTTTACACCTAGTCCTTCTTCACAAACAGTTTTGAAAACCGCTTTAGCTTCCTCTTTATCATCGCAAGGTACATTCCAAACCACTATATTTTTCTCATTCATTCTATACTCGCAATGCATTAACCGATTTTTCAACTGATTATTTTCTTCACGGAGAAACACTGACTCAGCTGTAACAACACTAATCTGTGATTTTACATTTATTATTTCATTCTCAGTAGCCGCCACATGGGTCTGGATCGTCGAAACACATGGGGTTGTATTTCAAAATGTGGAATTTTCCATTTTTCGCCAGAAGAAAGTTCACGGATGCTTGTTTTTTTTTCCAGGGGTAATCGTATTGACCCAGTGGTCCTAGAATATCGTAGGAGGGCATATTCGAACGGAAATTAAAAGTTCTAGTGCCCTTTTTAAGTGACCAAAGGAAATGGAGGGCAACTAGGCCCCCTCCCACGCTCATGTTTTCTCAAAGTTACCCAATTAAAATTTTGAGATAGCTATTTTGTTCAGCATGGTCAAAAATCTAATAAATATGTCTTTTAGGATGACTTAATCCCCCGCAGTTCCCAGGGGAAGGGCTGCAAGTTTTGAACTTTGCCCATTGCTTACATATTGTAATGGTTATTGGGAAGTATACAGACATTACTAGATTTGATATCTAGTGATCAAAATTTTAATATTACTTTTTTTGTCTTTACAATTTTAAAAAAAAATTGTTTTTTGGAAGAAGTTTTTTGAATTAATTTTAATAAAAAACAAGCAAAGATCATGGTTGCAGTGGTAGCTGCAACTTAGAATGGTACCATTGCAATAATTATGGTCTAAAGCCCTTTGAAAAACACCATTTTTTGGTCATTTCATTGGGAAAGGCACTTTTTTTATTTACAAAAATGGGGGAAACAACCGAAAGCGCACTTTATGGGGATGTGCTATCAAGTCAAATTTATAATAATTTATTACGTATAGATATAAGGTAATTAGTGGACAAGATGCAGCGTAGCTGCAACTTGTCAAAATCTTGTTCTCCATGCAATTAAGCTTTATTTTTGAAGTTGAAATGGTCGCAAGGTAGTTATCATTCCTAAATTTTAACTTTAGATTAACCCTAGACAATATTATAGTCAGATAGCCATTTTGTTCAGCGTAGTTGATTTCCAGATAGAAAACATCTTTTTGAGGAGGACACTCTCCCAAGACCCTCGGGGCAAGGGTTTTAAGTTATACCCTGGGGCCATATAAGGTTTTTATAGAAGGCGTTGTCGTAGAAACTTCAAAAAAGGCTCATTCGATTGGAAATTCAAAGGGCTAGTGCCCTTTTTAATAGTCAAAAGTGACTGGAGGGCAACTAGCCCCCCCACGCCAATCATTCCCCAAAACACATCCAATCAAAATTTAGCTATAGCCATTTTTTTCAGCCTAGTTGATTTCCATAAAGAAAATATGTTTTTGAGGAGGACTCTCCCCCACAATCCTTGGGGCAAGGGTTGTAAGTTATGCCCTGGAGGCATATAAGGTTTTTATAGAAGGTGTTGTAAAAACTTCAAAAAAGGCTCATTCGATTGGAAATTCAATGGGCGAGTACCCTTTTTATTAGTCGAAAGTGATTAGAGGGCAACTAACCCCCCTCTCACGCCCACCTTTTGCCCAAACACATCCAATCAAAATTTTGAGACAGCCACATTAGTCAATGTAGTTTTACAACCCAAAATTAACAGAAATTACAATAAATGACCGAGTCAAACTCAAAACGAGCAGAATTTAACACAAGTTGGGCTCAAAATCCCTATGCCTTCCCAAGGCCAAAACATAATTTGCACTTTACTGAAAAAAAAAATTAATGTGCTTTGTCAGTTTAATATACATATACTGATATCTAGTAATCAAAATGTTAATATTATTTGATTTATTAAAGTTATAAAAGTAAAAACATTTATATTTTTTTCAGTAAAGTGCAAATTATGTTCTGGCATTGGGAAGGCATAGGGGTTTTGAGCCCAACCTATGTTAATTTCTGCTCGTTTTGAGTTTGACTCGGTTATTTATTGTAATTTCTGTTCGTGTTGGGTTTCATTTATTTATCGATGCTGATTTGTGGTAGTTTCACGCTTTCAAAAGCGCAAATAGGTAGTATCATAGGTGGCACCACTCTAATATAGCTAAAACTATTACTGAAACTTTTAAAGAAGCTAATTCATTGCGAAATTAAAAGTTTTTTTTCGCTTTTTAAGATTAAAAAGAGATTGGAGAGCAAGCAAGCCTTCTCTCACACCCATTCATTTTCCAAGCCCATCTATTCAAAATTTCGAGACAGCCATTTTGTTTAGCTTAGTAGAATGGTCTAGCAACTGTATCCTTAGGAATATTAGGCATTTCAACCCCCAACATTTTTACAATTGGTCCATTATGCTTTAAACTAAATGTTGCTTTAAATATAATTTCACCTGACCAAAACATAATTTGCGCTTTACTGAAAACAAAATTTGTTTTAAATATTTTCACTTTTCTTACATTCATCATTAAAAAATTATCAAAACTTTAAGGAATTAATATCAGTATATGTCAATTAAACTGGCAATCCAAGTTAAGTTTTTTTCAGTAAAGCGCATATTATTTTCTGGTCTTGAGAAGGCATGGGGGTTATCAGCCGTAGTCATGTTAAGTTTTGCTCGTTTGGAATTTGCCTCAACTAATTATAGTAATTTCTGTTCATGTTGAGTTTCATTTATTTATTGATAATGATTCGTGGTAGCTTTACGCTTGAAGATTATTTTTATTTTATTTCCGCCCATTCTTGACCCAATGCAGCTCTTTACTTTTCTTTGAAAAACTTTTTTTGTCGAAAAAGTTGTTTAAATTAATTAAAATAAATATCCGAGACAAACTCAAAAGAGCAAAAATTAACAAGAGAAGGGCTGATAACCCCTGTGCCTTCTCAAGACCAGAAAATAATTTGTACTACTACTACTACTACTAACAACTCATCGCAGCACCAAGCCGCCTGAGGCCAACACAGCTACGCACGCTCCTCCTCCACCCCAATCTATTCAAAGCCTCCCTTTTTACACGCGCCCACTAAGTTCCCATTTTCTTCAAATCTTTCTTTATGACGTCCTCCCACCCCAGACGGGGGCGACCTGCTTTCCGTTTCACCCTAGATGGTTGGCCGAAAAGAACAATCTTCGGCAATCTGTCATCCTTCATCCACACAACATCCCCTAACCACCTCAACCTTTCTTTCATTATAGAACTAGAGAGCGGTATTGAACCACATTTTTCGTATTGCCTATTGTTTGAAATAAGGTCAGTCAGCTGGGTACCCAGAACAATCCTTAAGCAATTTATCTGGAAAACATCTAGCAAATCTTCATCCGCTTTTCGGAGCGTCCATGCTTCAGAGCCATTTTTGACCACTGTCATCACTGTGGCTTCTAATATTCTAATCTTGGTTTGATTACCTCTAAAACTTCAGTCATTTTGCACTTTCATCTAGGATGCTTAAATCATCAGCATAATCCAAGTCCAGGAGACTTTTTCCTCCCCATTTGATTCCCTGGTCTCTTATTGACTTTCCTGTTCTCCTTAAAACAAAGTCCATCAAAATAATCCATATAATGGGGGATAGATTAAAACCCTGCTTAACTCCTGATTTAACACAGAACCAGCTGCTAACCTCATTTCCTACCTTAACCGCAGGAGTGTTATTCTCGTACATAGCACTAATCACTTTAATGTATTTGTCTGGTATACCATACAAGGATAAAACCTTTACTAAAGCTCCTCTATCAACAGAATCGAACGCTTGCTCATAATCTATAAAACTGAGGACCAAAGGTGTTTGAAAACTCAGGCACTTCTCAATTATTAGCCTAAGAGTGAAAATTTGGTCGATACATCCTCTACCTTTTCTAAAACCGCACTCGGCTTCCGTCAATCAAAAGGCGATATCTGAAATGACGAGCGAAATTGAGATTTTTGCGTATGCCAAGTAAAGACACTCCGGTCTATCGGTTGGTCGAGTCAAAAACGTGATATCTAAAAAAATAGCCAAGATATATGGTAGTTTTATTTGGCGTTATCCGGAAAACTTGTATTCTCTTGTGACTCAAAATACGGTATCTACACATGCAGATATCGCCTTTTAGATCTTTGCTTTTACTTCCAGCGCAAGAGCAGATATCGCCAAATAAGGCCAACCTTTCATCACATTCAAGGCTATGTAGAAGAAAAGATTCCGTAAAACTGAAGAGCAGAATCATGAGCCGTGGCAATTTTTTGTTGAAAGAGGCCCTTAAGATGGCGAGAGAACTGTAAGGGTAATTGGCTTGTTAGGACTGTGTGCCTGTAAAAGGAATTCTTTTGAAATTTGCAGAGATTTGACCCCAGCAAGGGACTCAGCTAGTAGGATAGGTCAGGTTAAGTTTCTAGTTTGCAATTCTGATGCAGATTTTTCGTCATAGCTGTTCTGGGGGTTCGTTTTGCAGATGGTTTGCTGTTGTCAGACCACATTATTGCTTGTTTGGCAAATGTTTTGTTTCTTTTTATTTTTTCAGCAGTGTAAGCTACTATACATTTTGAGGCTATTTAAGAAGAACTTGAACTCTGTTAAAATCTGACGAAAACAGGATCTTTTCCAGTCAGGGCCACTAGCTGTTTATGGGGTAGAGTACCCACTATTTTGGGGTACTCCAGGGATGGATGTCCTGTGCATGTCCACAGTCAGGGTTGGCACTTTAAATGGATTTTTTTTTCTTTTACGTGTTAAAATGTAACAAATAACAAAAGCGTTTTATCCAGTTTTGGCCTCGAAAACATTTATGACTGAGGTATATACTTTACATGTAAAAATTTAATGTAAAAAATGTCTTTTTCACTGATGTAAAAAATCGCATTTTACATGTAAACGTTACGTTACATTTTTTTTACATTGCCAAACCCTCTCTACACTAGAAGCAATCAATGCATGTCTCAGGCAGTATCTATATATTTGGAGATCTGTCTCCTGTCAGGACTCTGCGCTCTCAAATAAAATCTGACATTGTATCCGTCCGGGACAAATAATTGAATCATTAGAAACAAGACAAAACTAGCCTTCAGTCAGAAAAGCCATTCGAATCCACCGTTTTTGCAATTTGTACCTTCAAAAGCTCTCGTGGTTCCATGGCTGTGCTGAGATCTGGCTGATGGTTGCACAACTAGGTGTTAATCTTGTATGTAATCCCTACCCTTCCGAAATCCGACCCATGGTCCAAAAAGTTTCGGGACCCCTCTGCTTTACGCTGTTTGTTCTTTGTATTTTTTGCTGATAAAAATTTTTTTTCAGGGAAACAGCTCAAAACAATGCTGAAAGTAGCTCAAAACAGCTCAAAAGAGACACAAACAATGAGATGGCAACAAAGATGCACGCTTACAGCAGTGAAATGGCGACAGCAGATATGCATGCGGATAACAGGGAAGCAGCTCCTGTTGTCGTGTCCCAAAAACAAAGAATCATCAGAATTGTTCCCAAAGAAACAGTGATACTAAAAGAAATACCCATCAGTGGAATATTCTCAAGCCATCCATCACCACAAAAAGTTTCAGTGGACCAAACAGATGCTCCGCCTGAATTAGAGAGCATACAGTTTATCAAATACTGGCTGGAAAAAGTTGAGACTGAAAACATTGGAGTGAACTATGACATGGGTACAGAAATGCGTGCGGAAAACAATGAGACCGCTACAGAAGATATGTATGTGGATACGAGTGAGTTTAGTGACAGAGACGGTCAAATAGTTTTAGACTTGTCCACTCAACTAACCGTCATGCAGCTAGTAACGAAGATACCAGACAAAGCCTACATCAAAATTTACTTGATTCAGACGAAGACTTGGAGACCAACTCAGCAAGTGAGTATCAGCCAGATGGAGAATCAGAAGCTTCTGATTCTACAGGTGCTAGTGTTCGAAGAGCAGCAAGACAAAGTACTGATGTACAAGGCGAGCTTATCTCATCATTACCTGTGAGTGAAGTCTCTATCTCCAGTGTTGAACGACAAGAAATACTAGATGTTGAAGAACCTGCTTTTGTGACAAAAAAAAGACACAAGTCTTAGAAAAAAGGAGAAAGCAGATTGAAAAGAAAAAGCAAAAACATCCATTCATAGAGAATGGGTGCAACCCCGAAAAGTGTAAGAAAAAATGCAAAGAATTTGCAATTGATCAGAGGAGACAGATTTATGACAAGTTCCAAGAATTAAGCCAGGGAGAAAGAATTGCATACATCAAATCATTTTTGTTAGTGACACGCAAAAAAAGAATCACCGTGAAAGACTCGAAACGTACAAAATGTAGAGACTACCGTTTCGTGTATCGCCTACTTATTGCTGCTGGAGAAGTCTCGTTGGTAGTGTGCCAAAAGACGTTTCTTTCAACTTTGAGTTACACCAGTCCGAAAGTCATCGAGGTAATATCGAGAAAGCTAAAGACCGAGGGCGTTGGATTTTCCCCTTTAGAAAAAAGAGGAAGTGCTAGAAAGGTGGATGTGGACCGCGAAGCTACACGTATGTATATAGAATCGTTCATGCCGTGTCAGCCCCACTACAGGAGGTATAACAGTTTGTATGTGAAATATATCCCAAGAGATATTACGTTCGAATCTATGTTTGCTGACTTTCAAGAGAAGTTCCCCGAGCAGCGTTGTAGTCAGAGTTCTTACCTTCGAGTTTTGCAAGAAATGAACATATCAAACAAGATGCCAAGGTCAGATGTATGTGAAATCTGTGACTTGTTCAAAATAAAGGAACCCAGGCAAGGTGTGTCAGACGAAGAAAGCGAGAAGTAACAGGAGCATAGAAACCAGGCAGAAAGAGCTTGGCGAGAACTTGACAAAGACGCTGATCACCCACACGGCGAGGAGAAGGCAGTGTTTACAGTTGATATGCAAAAAGTCCTAATTCTTCC
>JAQQPU010028762.1:0-10397 GCA_029168905.1 Artemia sp. Kazakhstan ARC1039
GGAAACTCATAACATCTGCATTGAACAACAACAAGAAGGAAGTGACAAAGTTCCTGTTTTCCCATTCTCACTGACAAAATCCATAAAACCATCAAATAAATTGATCGACACACATAACCATCCATGAAAACAGACATAAATGTGACAAACTTCCTGTTTTTTCATTCTCACTGACAAAGTCCATAAAACCATCCATAAATGTGACAAAATTCCTGTTTTTCAAATTCTCACTGACAAAAACCATAAACCACGTGGTTCTGACACGAGATATGGTGTTCTGATCGGAGCTTTAGGGTCATCTCTACTCCTGTATTTGCACTGGCAAGAGCGAAGGGAGGCGGTAAAAATTTATCAAAGAAGCTGTTTGCAAGGCGATTGGCTCACAAAGCTTGATGTGTTTTTAGCTGCCTTTATCTCTGTTGTCTTCAGTACCCTAAAACTATGTGCTGACAAGAGTCAAATCATGCTTTGGCAGCCTAATTTCATGTCGAAACGAATAAGAGTTTCAATAGGGATATGTCCATTATTAGACACTTCACTTTCTAATAAAGAACTTATCCCTACTGAAACTCTTATTCGTTTCGTCAAAGAAAGGCAGAAGGGTCTGTGAAAAAAAAAAATCGTGCCACCCCATGAAAAAAATGTCTTCGTGAGCGAACACTTGGTTTAAAATGTTTCAGATCGGAGCTGAAAAATTTGTTGCTGTAGCCAGCAAAACTTTGTTTAAAATAGATAAAAGTGTCCTGTTTATTCACTGGCAAAACATGCCCTGTTGTTTTAATCTATAGATAAATATTGTAAGGAATCGAAGATGGCATTTCCTTCGAAATTCCTAGAAAGTCTTCATAGAACTTCCATATAAACCACATACCGGCTGTTTTTCACACACTGACACCCTGTGTATACTTCGGCTTAATAATTGACCGGATTTGGCAAAAAATTATCCTTAGCCAAAATTTTGGACTTACAGAAATGAAAGGACGAATTTGCTGCATCCAGGGGGCGTCAATTGGAGGCAGGGAGCATGTCTCTCCACAATTTTACAGCAAATATAGGTTTTGAACTTTTTACGTTTTCTATATATTTAAACGGAACAACACAGAAAGTACCTACAATAATTAATTGGGATTTTTTATACAGCATAGACAATCACGATGTAGCTTTTGTTTTGGTTGAATGTACTGAAGTAGATTTTGTCTCCCCTGCACTTATGAAGTAAATTTGAAGCAAACTCTAGCAGGGGCATCAAGCCTATTTAAGGAAACCTTCCTGAACCATTTTTGAAAAAAAATGTTGATTGTAAAGAAACAGCTTTTTTTTTAACTCCGTTAGACTGGTATATTGAATAGATTAGAAAACCACCCCTCTTCAAGTTACTCAATGTGTCTCTTTAAGATAAAAATAGGACACAATAGTAAGATTTATTGCAAAAATAAGACAAACCAAAACAACCAAAAACTAATGATCGTCCTTTTATACATGATCTCCATATCTATCCTTCAATGAGCGAACATATTGCAATAAGGGACCCAAAGATTTTCCCTCTTTGGCAGATATAGAAAATAACTGAATATTTCTTTGCTGGCAGTAGTTTTCAAGGACCTCCTTATTCTCCTAAAAAAGAGGTTAAAAAAAACAGCGAAAAAAAAACAGATTAGCTTCTAAACCTAAATTTTCTAAACCATAAAAGCAAAACTTATTATAATTTGTTTTCTTGCTTCTTTTTTTCTTAATTGGTATTATGAATAAATCAGAAAATCGTCACTCTTTAAGTCTCTTAATATCTCTCTTCAGGACAAAACAATAATCTTTAAAACAAAAGAAAGACAAAAAAAGCTAATGATCGTCGTATTGTATATGATCTCCATAGCTATCCTTCATTGAGCGAATATGTTGCAATAAGGGACCCAAAGCTTTTCACTCTTTGGAAGACATAGAAAATAGCTGAATATTTCTTTACTGGCAGCAGTTAGTGAGGACTTTCTTATTATTCTAAAAAAAAGAACTAAATAAAAAAAGAAAACAAATTCAGAATATCTTCTCAACTTAAATCTTATTTTTTTGTTTATCCTTTTCTTTTCAATTTTCTTTTTAAATTTAAAATTTGCTTTCTGCACCTTTTCAGTAAAGCACAGAAGTATTTTGCATATTAGTCAGAAATGGTACTTACGCAATAGAAAAACTAGACACAAGTTCGACATCCGAATATTTTTCACATAGTTGTTCTGCTTTTTATTTTTAATTTTCACCTTCATTCACCAAAGCAAAGTATTTAAGAACAAGACCTAAGGGGTAGACTATGGTACCCAAAAACGGAACCACAAACATACTAAGCCAACAGTAGCCTAAAAAAAACAAAAAACTTAATGACTGTTACTTTTTTCAAGTATATGCCCAGTTGTAACTTGATTTATAAACGTCAATTGATATCACAGTTAGATTACCACCAAGGCATTTGCACTGTCAAAGCATTTTGATAAAAAATAATTTTCGTCTTTCACGATATGCAACACTTGAATTACAACCATTTTAAGCTGCCAATAGCCAGAATACATCACCAAATCAAGATTTTACTTCAAGTAGTTCTTACAATCGTTGTTGCACCGTCTGGTACGCATCTGTTTTTATTCGCAATTGTATTTAGCCCAAGAAATTCAATTTTGCTTTGAAATGTGTTTATTCTTTTGCAATCCAGCCAAGTTTGAACAGAACGATGCCCTCGAACGGGGCAAGAAGAAGAAACAAGAAAATATTTAAAGCAAGTAGAAAATTTATGGAAGAAGGTAAAGACTGAAGCTCTGAACAGAATGGGAATAACACCAAGCTGTTTTTCACTCAGGTGGTTTAGTACTACAATGAGTTGTCAGCAGTACCAATGGTCCAGAAAAATTTCTGAGGAGATCAAATTTTTAAATATTGCAATAGGTTATTTCGAAACTCCTATATTTATTATTAAATGAAGCACTCTATTTTAAAACTATACATATAATATATAACCCCCCCTGCCTCTTCAAAGTTTAGTCTTTGGTACTCATCTGTATCCCTAAGTATAGAAGATAATTGTCCTTCTTATTTGAATGAGAAAAGAAGAAAAAATTACCTGTGCTTTATGAGCATCAATCTTATTCCCCACCACCGCGAAAGGACGTTTGGCCAGTTCATCTTTATATTCTCTCAATTCATGCTCAAGGATTTCTAGTTGCCTCCAAGGTTCAGGCTCAGTCAGATCAATAATATAAAGAAGGCACATACACCGTTCTATGTGCTTTAGAAAATCTATCCCCTTCCCTTTTCCTTCGTGGGCTCCTTCGATTAAGCCAGGGATATCAGCAACTGAAAGTAGATAGTTAAACCACTAACTATTAATAGTTAAAAAGAGATGAAAAGCAAAGTATTCACCGCAAGATTTTTTGAAGCTGAGAGGAGGCTGTTTTGGACTCTGAGTACTGACTTTCCGAATAAGAAGAAGCTTCTAGTGAGTATTAAGCTTTCCATCCTATAAAATGGCCGTAATAATCGTAAAGATCAACCTTTGACCCCATGGAATGTCAGTATTCAGAGAGGAAGTCAACAATACTAGGAAAGTCATTCAGAATAGCAAAGCCAACGAGATAACTTTGGGAAATTATCAATATAACGATCGATCAACGCAGTTAAGAAGTTTTTTTTCTACCTCATTACCGATGACGATTGGGATGTGGTTAACGGTGTTACGTCGTTAATAAACTTTTGTGACATCATTAGTGATAACCATTGTGATGTGGCCAACGGGGTTACTCCGTTAAGAAGTTTTTGACTTTATTACCGACAACAATTGTGAAGTGGAAACGAGTTTAAAAAACACAATAAAATATAAAAAAATTCTCAGGGTTAGACTCCACCCCCCCTCCCATGAAAAACACCTTATCCATACATTTTCAATGTCAATAGTGAATTTTAAATACGGCAATTTTCGTGACTTCATACAAACCCTCTACTTATTTATCGTCGTATATTTCCAGTATGTATAAATATGAATTTTTTCAAGTAACTGGACAAGGCTATTTGTTCTTCCAGGCCCCTTCTTAAAAAATTAATACTTACAACTATAGCGATTTTACCAAAATAATCGCCAAATAAGTCTTACTCTTAGTATTAATTCAAAGAGTATCAGAAACCTATAACAGAGGAAAAAAAAATACGAACATACCATAAACCAGAAGAATTAGAAATCAGTTAAAAAAAATTGAATATGAGTATTGGTCAACCTACATTTTTAATCTCTTTTTGATTTTTTTTTCACATTAGAAAAAAAGGTTAAAGAGCCACCTTTCTTTAAATAAAAAGACACGATAGGTATACTTGTATACATTTTTGAAATTCACCATCTTCAGCATACTAACATAGCTCTAAATACTTTATAATCAATAAAAGATAGCAAAAAAGAATCGCCTAATTTCAGAAAATTTCAAGCTGTAAATTATTAAAAATTAAGCCTATATCCATTAGTGTTTTAATTCCTATTGACCCATTTAAAACTAGCAAGGAATACGCTCATGCATGGTAAATGATAGGAGTTGACAGTTATATAAATTTATATACTTTACCATGTCATTTAAGTATGGACCCTAGAAACTTTCGTTTAATTTTTACTTTAAGCGAACAACTATTTAGTTGTTAGGTTTAAGGTAGCGATAAACTAGTCTGATGACCAATTCACTAAATGTATTATATTCCTCAGCGAGATACGGCTTTTGTACTCAGGAATAAGGTAGCTTCACCATTCGACATTCTTACAATTCTAAACCTGAAATATGAAAGAAAGGCTTTGACGTAAGGTAACCAAGTATTACCTTATGGCAAGTCTGGGCTTTTGCGGCAGTGAGCTTTCGTGAGTTGGCCAACAATAATACTAATAATAACAGCAAATTCTAACACATTGAAAAAAAGACTTCCTAGTAGGTAAGAACAGTTAATCATTTTCGCTTTCAAGCGGGACAAAGACTAGGGCACCGTTTTGTTTTTACATGGGGGCACCAATCGGGTGAGGATGCGGGACGAATCCTCCCGCATCCCTTTCCCCTAGATTTGGAAATAGATCCCGGAATGTACCCTCTCCCCTGGATTTAGAAAAATACCATTTTTGGTATTTTCATTGAAGCATGCCTTCTTTTGGTATTATCATTAAAAAAAATTAGCTCCCCTATAGATTCTGAAAATTAAATCCCCCTCTAATTTCTGTGAATTGACAGCACTGCTTTTATGACTAATTTCATGCTCTCATGATATTAAATTTTTTTCATTATTTTTTATTACGTTAATCAATTTAATTTTAAGCATTTCATTCACTTTATTCATCTGACTACTGTATTTCATTCTTATATCATATTATCTAATTCTAACACAAATTACATTCTAGTTTCAACTATTACATCATTACCCGTTTTCCATGGCCATTTTCTATTGGCTAATATATATAATTACACACTGATTTTCATAACAGTGCCCCAGGACTTAACTTCCCATTAACTGAACTAGATTACTTAAATTAAAGTTTAGATTGCCTCATTAACTAACAATATTAATAAAAATGGTCAAAAATCAGCCAAATAATATGCCTAAAGGGGCGACACAATACTTGCAGTCCGAGTAGCAATGGGTAAATAGCCAAAATTCATAAAACTAGACGTGAACACCACACAGAAATAAATGAAGCAAATGAAATAAATTAAATTAAAAAGAAATAAATTAAATAAAAATGAAATAAGTGGCCATTTTTTATTGGCTAATTTACGTAATTACACGTTGATTTTCATAGCATTACCTCAGGACTTAACTTTCCATTATCTGAACTAGTTTACTTAAATTACAGATTCGATTGCCTGATTAAATATCAATGTTAATAATAATGGTCAAACATCACCCAAATAATATGCCTAAAGAGGGGATTTAATGCTTGCAGTCCGAGTAGCAATGGGCAAATAGCCGAAATTCATAAAACTAGATGTGAAAACCACACAGAAATAAATGAAAGCCCTCCCAAAAAAATGTCTTTGACCCATTCTCTTCCCACACTATATACAGAGTACAGTCACTGCTATACCTATAAAATATAATACAAATTCACTAAAAATACTTTCTTTTGAATTGAAAACTTACGACTCACGGAAAGATCCTCAAACGAATGACTCAAAATAAAAATTGATATCCTAAAGAAAAGTAAAAGAAAAAAAAACTTTAAGTTAAAAGGAAGAAGATACAAATTTTAGTTTTTTATACTTTGACATAGGAAAATTCACTAGTACTTCTTCCAAAAAAGTACATAACCATCCTTATAATTTACAATTTAGCTCATTATATAAGAGGCAATTTTTTAGCGCTCACAAATTAGGGGGTGGAGTATAAATGCTCTTTCATTAGTACTTACTCATAACCTGTTCATAGTCTTCATAAGGTACAACACCTATATGTGGCTGAAGTGTTGTAAACGGATAGGGAGCAACTTTCGTTCGCGAGCGTGATACTGCTTGCAGAAGAGTTGACTTGCCTGCATTGGGAAAACCGACCTGCAAAAATGTATGTAGAACTAATCACACAAGCAAATAGCTAACATTATTATGGGCGAAGAATAGAGAAGTATCATAATATTATTCTAAGGAGGGGGGGGGAGGGGGTAAAAAAATAAAATAAAAAAGAGTTTTTAGGATTAGATCTTTGAAATATTCCTTTTTTTGAGGAGGGGGTATAGATAGCTAAATGAGGTTTTTCCTGTAAATAATTACTTAATCACAATATCCGAGAAGCTTCTGATCCCAAAATAGCGTACCCTAAGCTTTGTTGCAAAGCGCAAATCGCAGAAGCAAATATTCAACTGTCTTCTGCAAGGAGTATCAGACTAACATTCCAAGGCAGACATGACACTTAAAAAAAAATGAATTTTGGTAGAGGAGGGTTCAACAGTTGTAAGTGGCTATTCCTCTAACCAAGTCCTAATACTAGAGAGGCTTCTAGCCCCAAAATAGACTATACCGACCAAATCAGTCCAAATCACATAAGCAATTAGCAAACATATTTTCAGGAAGAGAGCGGAAGGGCATCAGAGTATCATTTTAGGGGGGGGGGGGGGTGGCGTTAGGGGGGAAGAAAGAAAGTGGTTGTTTATGCTGAAATATTTGAGCCTTTTTATTTTTGTTTGGGGGGGTAGCTTATAAGTGATTAATCTTCTGAGGGGCTCCTTAACCTCTCCACTGTATAGGCTTATGGCCCAAAAATAGCGCATACTAAGCTCCGAATTTGACGTTTCTTTTGAAAGTAGGTAATATAGGAACCAGTAATTTTTACGTGAGAGAAAAGTAGATTTGAGGGAAAAATGTATTTTTTTTCGTGCCCAGATTCGTTCCGAGGTATAATATAGCACATAGCACATATTTGAACGTACATAATATAAAAAACAACAGAACAGAAATCTGACCACTTTTACATGAGCTAAGGTTGCTGTAAAAGCTAAATAGCTAAGTAGGGAATCCTTTATACACTAAAAACCCATTCTCTCAAACTACGAATCGCACATATGGACATGAAAAATTTCATTCGCATCTAAACTTGGCGGTTCACATGCAATTGCCTAATAAAACTAAACTAATGATCATCGTTCTCAATAAAAGGTTCTTGCCGTGTTTTTCTATGCTTTGTTCCAGTAATGTGGCAAATTGATCTCCTTTTTAGGACATTGGATACGTTTATCGCCTTAAAACAATTATTCGCCTTCGTCACTTAAATTATTTACCACCCTAACGACATGATATAAGGAAGACAGACAAATATTGAAAAAGTCTAGTACCCTTTGTTACTGGGCTTCTCAATAGCTGATCATTCTCCCTTTTTATTCATATCATCCATTTTAAAACGCATTTAAACCTAGTAAAATCTTTACCTACTAAGCATTTCTTTTAGATTTTAACCTATTTGTCCTTACTTAATTATGGCGGTTGATTTAATATTGTTTTTTCACTTCTATTTTATGTTTGACCGACTTTCTTCTCCCTTTCGTTTGTTTCGTATCCATATTACTCATCTACGGTTGCGTTTGAGCACTATTAACTGATTATTTGTTATATCGCTTTGTGTGTATGTGTATATTTTTACTATAAAAGGGAAAGAATACAACGTTGGAGTCTACAGTCCCTAACGGCGGCGCTAAACTTCATTTCATAGCTCTTCAGCCAGGAAGTGCAATCAAGAGCCTGTCATTCTGTGCTTTCGCACTCCCTTCATGATTTACCTTCCCCAGACTCCCCAGGTACCCATTAAGAGCTGGGTCGGCTCTGTCTGAGTTTACAGAGTAACACCAGTGACCCCTGTTCCCAACCAAATAGCCAGCGACACCAGGAATCGAACCCCTCCCCTCAGGAACAAAGAATTTCAAGTCCAGCGTGCCAATCTTAATCTTGCTCCTCTTCAGCAGGTATCTTAATCTTGCTCCTCTTAAGCAGGTATCTTAATCTTAGTCCTCCTAACTCCTGTTATTGATTAGTTCTTCTTTCTTGACTGTATTGCTATCGTTATAGTACTTTTGATGCTTATTTTTAACTCTTACAACATACTTTTTTTTTTTTATTTAAAACCCGCTTACTCCACACACGTCGCTGTGATCTTAAAGAAAATAAATTTTAAAAACAATCACTCTTCCTGGAATACTCCCCCACGGTAAATTCTCACCTAAAGAAAACTCCATCTCCGTGGAAAATTCTCCCATGGAGAATCTTTCTTCTGCGCGGTTCTTTCTACGTATTAACAACGATCGTATTACTAAATTAAAAAATATTTGAGAAATTCCTCCCTTTTGCAAATTCCACCACCACGTAAGTCCTCCCCTCTCTTATGGAAAATCTCCTTCCTACACTAAATTTTCCCCAGTGCATTAATAATGATCGTGCTTCTAAATTTAAAAGAATTTGATAATTAAGTTATGATTATTAATTTCCAAGGTAAATTTTTCGTTATTCATATTATTGACTTATGAATAAAGTAAACATACCACTCGATACCTTTTTTTATGCTCTTTCCAAATACAATAATCATTTTTGTCGGAGATGAATTTTGCCCCCACCCCTATATATACTAATTCAGGGTATATATTTGCACATTAGGGGAGGTGGGGGGATTGTTTGAACCTACCTCTCATTTGCATAAGAAATAAAATTTTCTAGTTTTGTTACTGCCATTGATTTCTAGTTTTGTTACTATTATTTTCGTTTTATTTTTATTTTCTATTTGAAATTTGATTGTTCATTTTTATCTCTTGGCTTGGGGTAAATGATCGCTAACCTGACAAACTGTCATCCATATTTCAGAGAAACTTCCCAATATTCCCCTAAATTGATGTTTGAGCTCATCCCCTATAGTTTTACTCACCTATCTCTACTGCTTGCTTAATAATATGTGACATTCATTCCAGATAATATTACACAGTTTTATTATTACCATTACTCTTCTTATTATTTCGATAAAGGATTTAAATAATTTCTTATACTCGACAGGTTAGATTTATGAGAATCAAGGGCGTACCCCATTTTTTTGTCGTGGGGGGGGGGGGGGGAGAAAAAAGAAAAGTTAAAAAAACGCGTCAAACTTCAGTTATATAATTTTGATGTTTTTTACGAGTCAAACAAATATTTCGGGGGGGGGGAGGTTCAAGTTTATATAATAGTAATAAGTATATAATAGTTTAGAAACAAATTTCGGCTATATATTTGCACATCAGGGGGGGGGGGAGGGTAAAGCATAGCATATATTAAATATGTAACCTAACCTAACCTAGGTGCCTTTCCCCCTAAACCCCAAAAAACTAAAGTTTAAAAATTTTAGATGTTATGACGGTTAGTGGTTCTGACGGATTTTTTTGTCGATGTTATGACGGATTTTGTAGACGAAATGACGTTAGTGCTCCTGACGGTTAGATGTTATGACGCCTTCCTTTTCAGGTATCGAAAGAATATCACTCGAATTGATTTTTGGTTGCTTCTTCTGGAGCAGTGCATACATACACGACATAAATAAAATGGGCTGGTGACGATTTTCCCGTATCCTATCTGAAGCTTTTGTTTAATGTTGACAAGAGCTTTTGCACGGAGCCCAGAGAGCGTACTGCAAATATGGATACCAAGCCACTTAATCATAGGTAGCGCAATCGCGCTGCCTAAGTAAAGAACGATGTTGGCACAATGCATTATTTATTTCTTTAGACCAGGGCACTCCGTATCGAAGGAGTTGTCGTAGAAACTTCGAAAAGGGCTCATTTGATTGGAAATACGAGTGGCTTGAGCCGTTTTTAATAGTCGAAAGTGATTGGAAGGCATCTAACACCCCCTCCACGCCCACCATTTCCCCAAACACATCCAATCAAAATTTTGAGATAG
>JAQQPU010028764.1:0-10396 GCA_029168905.1 Artemia sp. Kazakhstan ARC1039
TTTTTTTTTGTTGCACTGCGAGATGGTACTGATTCCTCGCAGGGCGGTTTGGCTGCCCAGGAAAAGGGAGCTGGGTTTGAGGTCCCGTGGGATGGTACTGATGCCTCACGGGATGATTTTTGTTGTTGCACTGCGAGATGGTACTGATGCCTCGCAGGGCGGCTTGGATACCCAGGAAAAGGGGGCTGGTTTTGAGGTCCAGTGGGATGAGGTTGATGCCTCACGGGATGGTTTTAATGCGTAGCGCTAATAGTTATGTAGAGATAGCAGCGGTAGTACTGCCATTTGTCGAACCACAAGTTAGTAGAGAAAAACCAAATAGGTCTAAACCGAGGCGTCCCGCAGCAATAAAACCCCGAGGATTTTATTGGGAATGATATCTTAACGTCATTGCAGCATGGTATGATTTTTAAAGTTTCTGCAATTTCATTTATTTTTCGCTGGTATTTTCAGGATTAATTAGCCTTTCCCGGTCATTCCTTTTGCCCTAATTCAAAGTTTATACATAATCCCAACTTTCCTTGTCCTCATCAAATTCAGGGGTATGAGGAACAAGTCTATTTTAAAATATACAAAGAAAAATGAAGTGTTAAAATATCCAGTTTCCGACTACTGTTGTTAGTGTGGTTCGTTTATACTATGTAAGTTTTTACTTATGCAAGTATTGTGTAGTGTTTGTATTATGTACTTGTTTACTAGTTCATGCTGTAGAATGTTAGTAGGCGAGAAGTGAATGATTTGGGAAGGGAATGTTTTGAATCCAATTAAAGTTTGGGGGTTTAATGAGAAGGGGATAAGCCAAATTTGGGAAATTTAACTTAAAACAGGGGGGAGAATCTGTAAAGCATTTGGAACATAAATTCGAGAAGGCTTTTTCTGGTGTCTCGTTTCTTAGAGATTTGGCCATGTATATGTCAACGAGAACAGTCCAGGGGGGGCTTTTGGGACTAAAGCTAGTCGTGGGAAAGGGTCCGTTCCCAGGCATGGTTGAACAACCAATAGCTGGAACTTCCGTTCCAGGAAAGCTACATTCTTGGCTCATTTCTAAAGGCAGTCCAACGTTCGCCTTCGTCGTAGCTAGTTGATCTTGTGCTACCTTATTTTCTCTGTGTGTATTCTCACGTTATTCAATAAAGACCTTATACCAACGTTTATCGTCTATCTTTGGAATTTACGTAAACCATTACATCTGCCAATTATAAAAGGGCATATAGAAAGAACTTAAAAAGAGGTTTACACTGGTATCATGCACTGCACTTGTCAGCAGGAGCGTCACGTATGGGGGAGGAAGAGGGTCTCTCTCGAATCTCTCTCTGCCAGTCAGATAAAAAATTTGATTCGTTAGAAAAGTGGCGTGAAACGCCACTATTGTACTAGCTCATTGTTTTATTAGGGCAAAGGAGCTGATGGAAATATGTGATATAAAAGTCAATAAGCACAAGATTAGTCCCAGTCCCAGTCGGTAAAGAACAAAATTTAAATAATTTTAAGAGCAAAATCACCCAAATAATTTGGTATAAATGAGCAGCCCGTTGGCAAAATCCTCCCTGCATTCTAAGATAACTCAATCCCCTAAAACAAGAAAAAAAACAATGAAAATGGAAAAATGAAATCTATAGAATATCCTACACCATGCATTCTGCCTATATTTTGGAATAAAGAGGGGTTCCATTTACGAGTCATAGACCCGTTTGTCGTCTTTATATGCGTTTCTTTGTTTTTTTGTCATGGCTGGTCAGTTTCGCTTTAGATCTTTGATTTTTAAAAGAAAGAAAGCACCCCCAAAAATGTGAGTGATCTTGATGAAAATTGAAACATCAAATTGAGTTTTTAAATTGAGCTCCAAACCTTGTTGAAGAGGTTTCAAGCCACTAATTACAAAAATATGAGATTGTGTTCATTTCTCCGAAAAGCATGGTCACGCATGCGTCGTTATTTGTAGTTTGTTTGTTTTGGTTTCCCCAAGGATATTCCCCCTAAGGATGTTTCCCCAAGGATGATCGTATCGAAATAATAGTCCTAAAGTATCGGGAGATGGCTAATCAGAAAGGATTGGAGGTTCTAGTGCCCTTTTAAGTAGTAACAAAATAACTGTGCAACAACAATGTAGGGATTTGGAGAAAAATTTGCGTTTTTTTTATTTAATAAGGATAAGGTGACTTACTCTTCTTGTAAAAAGAAAGCAATTTTTATATGCTAAGAATATAAAGTCAGCAGAGCTGTTCAAAGGGGAGGGGACATGGGCAGCTGCCCCTGACGGCTTGGCTGGAGGGCCGTGTCTGTGGGGCTGCCCACTATCATCAAATTTTTAAACTTGGTTATGCTTTTTGTGCTTATATTTGAGTCAGGAGGGGTGTATAATTTCTAATTTTCCCTATGGTTGGGCACCATCCCCCCTAGCAACAGGTCTGGAAATCAGACAGTCCAGGGTAACCAACTCTAAACAAAGAGCGGCCTGTAATAATAGTAACCGAAGCTCTAAAACAGGGATTCTGATTACTAACATAAAAAAAATTGGATTGTATTGGTATTTCTAAATATGTAAAACTCATTATATTTGAATGTATCCATCAAAATTCATTGAGCCAACCGGTAAGATAGAAAATATATTTTTACTAAATTTACGGTGAGAAGTATCATAATTTTATAGGGTTTGATAGAATTTAGCAAAATCTTACTGATTTTTTTTTTCAGTCAAACGATTCGTGGTAACGAGCTGTAAGTAAGGAGCGATAGTAACCGAAACTCTAAAAATCAAAATTTTGCTATCAATAGTACTCAAAAGAATCGGCTTATTATATTAATTCCAAATATATAATATTCATGAAGTTTAGTGTTACGCATCAAAAGTTACGAGCTTGAGAATATTTGCCTGATTTTCGAAAAGAGGGGAAACACTTCTAAAAGTCAAGGAATCTTGACGAAAATCAGCATCAGATTCAGCGTATCCGAGAAACCTGATGTAGAGGTTTCAAGCTTTCATCTGCAAAAATGTTGAATTTGTATTTTTTGCCTGAAGAAAGATGTCTGTTTGTTTTTCCCAGCGATGCAATAGTCCTAGAATATCAAGAAAAGAGCTCATTCGAACTGAAATTAACAGTTTTAGTTCGCTTTTTAAGTCATCAAAAAGATTGGAAGGCAACTGTCCCCCTTCCAACCCATCTTTTTTTCTAAAATTCATTTGATCAAAATTCTGAGATAGCCATTTGTTCAGCATAGTTGAAAAGTCTAGTAACTATGTCTTTGAGGATAACATAACCCCCACAGCCCCTGGGGAAAGATTTGTAAGTCAGGAAATTTGCCCATTGCTTACGTATAGTATTTCTTACTGGGAAGTATGAAAAATTTTGGGGGAGGGGGAGAAGTTTCTGCTGGGGGATTTTCTACGGGGATAATTTCCCGTAGGGAGGAAAGTTCCCTGGGGGGGGTGACCTTTCCAAAGGAAATTTTACAGTGGAGGAATTTGCCGAGACTCCTATACAAAACTATTTTAATTTGCCTTACTTTCTCTTTACTGATTTCATTTTACATGTGGAGATATTAAGGGGAATTGTCCAAGGGAAATACATACCGGGTCAGAATTGTTTATAGTATCTTTCCGTAGGTGGGGAGATTTCCACGGGGAAAATTCTCCATGGGGGAGTTTTCCACTGGATAGATTCTCCAGAGGAAATTTTCTGCCGGAGCACCTTTCTGCTAGTGGACGGGGAGAATTTTATGTGGGAAGAAAGTTACATGGAGGGATTTTTCTTGAGGGACGGAATTTTCCATCGAGGGGAAGCCAGATTTCCTGGCACTATTTAAAAATGATCAGAAATGAAAATAAAGAAAAATAAGCTTTTCCAACTGAAAGTTAGGAGCAACATCAAAACTTAAAAGGAACAGAAATTATTATGTATATGAGCGGGTTACCCCTTCTCAATACCTCAATATTTTGCTTATCAAACAGTTCGCAGTAACGAACTGTATATAAAGAGCGATGCAGCTAATAAATACATTCTAAGACCACACTGGCTATACATGACATATGAAGCAAAGAAGAAGAAAATGATAAATGAAAAATAAAATCAAATAGGAAGAAAAACGAGGGCAGTGTCAGCCAGCGGAGAAATATGAAATGAAAATAAGCAGATATTTCCAAGAGGACCTCCGCCAAGTCGTCTTCAGTCCTCAGAAAAAAAAATACGAAAACAAAAACAAAATCTAACCTTTTGAAGTAAAATTCACGAGAAAAAAAAATTTTGTTTTGCGCTTTTATCTTCTTTAAGCCTAACCTCGGGAAGAACGAGATTCTTAGACTGTGGTGTATTTTAAGAACTTTGCTCTTTGTTTAGAAAAAAAAATGATAACACCTGTAGATAAATTTTGGGAAAACATGTTGAAAAGGTTGACGGTTTGGATATCTGGCCAATTATTTGACTCAAAGGGCTCTCTCCAGAGAAAACTTTAGGTAACTTCCCCCCTAAAGTTCAGTGGTGAACATAGAAGAGGCATTCCCCTCCCCCTGGAAACCAAGAACGCATAGACATTCTAAGAATTATTAGCATTGAGAAAAGAAATGAACTCTGAAGTTATTTGCAGGACTACCCCTCCTCTGCAAAAGTTCCATGTGGGTGCCCAAGGGCGTGTTGGCGCTATCACTTTTCTTATTTAATCTGAAAAGCAAAAGATTTAAAATCCAGACTTCCAAATTATTGTCGGCTTTCATTGCTAGTAGATTTAAAGCTGCACTCGAAAGTGATCTGTTTTTTGTCTTTATTGCCAAAATGGATTCCAGTATCCTTTTTCGGCGCTAAATGTCTTTACACCAATTAAAACATTCTTGGTTAGTGCAAAGGGGTGTTTCTTTGAAGGAGTAATGCCGATCTGTGTTTCTTTTTGTGGGCAAGAGCCTACAGTCCTATCAAATTTCAAAGTTTGAAAGATTTCATAAAAAATATTGACAGTTCAGTTTGAGGGTGCGGAGTAAGGAAAATCTGTATAAGAATTAATTTTCCCATGAGTACTTGCTACTAGAATTGGTCATGTGTTCATCATTAAATTACAAATATTATTCATAGGGAGCGGGGGCCTGTAAGACCAAGCCTCTTTTCAATAATGAAGACTGAAGGATCTTAAGCCGAACTGGACAGCCATGGAAAAATCCAACAGAGAGAAAAAACTCAATGATAAAAACTACAAACTAGACTGCGTCCAGTGGAGAGAAAAGACGAAAAATGTAAAACATCGCGGATATTTCGCCTGTGTCATAACAAGGCGTCTTCAGCACAAGAAGAACAAGATAATAATAAAAAACTAAAACTAAATACAAATAAAACCACCACCAATAAAATACAATTGGCCTAACTAATCCACCAGCGTAGGGAAAAAAATATTAGAGTTACTTCAGTGAGAACACCAAAGCAACTGAGGTAAAAAAAAAATAGATAAGATATTCTAATATTTTTATCTTGTGCCACAACAGTTTCTTTGTAGTATATCACACCACTCGATGTCAGTTTCTATTTTACAAAAATGGTAAAATAATACTGAAACGCAAGCAAACTTTTTTCTACACTCAAATCTTCATCCGCTATCAGAAATTAAAAAAGAATAATAATTTCAAATGAAAATAGGGACCAACATTAATACTTAAAACGTGAGAGCTGCTGCTCCTTCCTCGTCCCTCGCTCTTTACGCTAAAGTCCTAAACTTTTGTAAAAAAAAAAAAAACTATTCATTCAGGTTCGACCTTACAAATTTAGACCAAAAGTCAAACTTTAGTGTAAAAAGCAAAGAAGGAGGAATGGGCGGTCCCTCCCCCTCATATACAGAATAATTTCTGTTTGTTTTAAGTTTTAACGTTGCTCCTTACTTTCAGCTGAAAAAAACTTGTAATTTTTTACTTAATTTCTAACGGTTTTTCAAGTAAAGCTAGGAAATCCATCCACCCCCCTTTGAAATCCCCTGCAAAATTATTTTCTGAAGCGTTCTTTCCAAAGAAAAATTCTCCTCTTGTAAAATCCCCTACAGAAAATTCCCCGAAAAAAAATTTCGTATATTTCTCAAGAACGAATACTATATGTAGGCCTAAACAATGAGTAAATTGCATAACTTACAGCCCTTTCCCCAGGGACCTTGAGGGGTCATGCCTTCTCTATAGGCGCAGCTATTAAACCTTTAAATTATGTTGAACCAAATGGTTATCACAAAAGTTCGATCAGATGCCTTCAGGAAAAAATGAGGTGTGGGAGGGGGGTTAATTGCCTTCCAATTTTTTTGGTTACTTAAAAAGGCGACTAGAAACTTTAATTTCCATTTCAATGAGCCATCTCTCGATCTTCTAAGAATATTGATTCGATACAACCATCCGTGAGAAAAAAGAAGAAAACAAATAAACACGCATCAGCGATCTTACTTCAGGCAAAAAATTAAAAATTCTACATATTTTTAATAAGAGCTTAGAACCTTTGTAGTAGAATTTTCTGGTATTCTGAATCTAACGGTGTGATTTTCATTAAGATCACTTATTTTTAGGCGGTGTTTCTCCCTTACCGAAAAGCAGGCAAATTTACTCAAGCTCGTAGTCTTTGATGGGTAAAATTAAACTTAATGAGCTTTACATATTTGGAATCAGCATAAAAAAAAACATTTGTTTTGATGTAATAATTGTCATAGAAATTCCTTGGTACTTGTCTAAAATATAAAACACACTTGAGAACTTGTATTGCGAATACCCGGTTTTTCATGCTGTCTATACCAGACACTAACCTTCGGCTCGTTGAGAAACCATGTTATAGTTGTTTTTTTTTCAATTAAATATTTAGTTGGTATTTTGGTTAGGTTAGGTTAAGTTAGGTTACGTGCTTTGGGTGGCCCCCCCTCCATAAAAAGCTGTGGCATTTTATATAATTTTGTTACTAAAGCATTGTATTTTTCATCATATTTTTTTTTATTTCATTAGCATTCACCAAACTTCACTTCTCGAGTGTTTTTTATATAATAGACAAGTACCAATTCTTTTTTTCACTTATCGGGTGTGTTTTATATAATAGGTAAGTACCGATTCCTTTTTTAGACTTTCGGCTACTATTGGGCTAATATGGACCTCTGTTTTACGTACCAAGATTCATGAAATCCTCGAAGATTCCTTTTCATGTTGTGTTTGCATTTAGCGAAAATCTCTTTTCTTTTTGTTACGTCCTTAAGAGAGAACCTGAAGGGTTTCGGAAGTAAGAATTGGCAAGGCGAATATAACTAAAATGTACATACTATACGAGAAATTCTACCTAACATAAAGTGTCCGAATCCATCTTGTACTAGGACCTCCAAAGTCTACCAAAAACTTTTCAAGTCTATCACGCTGTCAACGCTGATATCTACTCGTAGTTCATTTTCAATCATCGGATTATGGTTATAAGGTTCTTCCCTTTTAAATTTTACAGCGATGGTGTTAACGATATTTACTGTCTTTTTTATGGCGAAATCTGCAGCAGCATCAATAGCTTGATCAGGGACATATCTAGGATTTTTTCGGGGAGGGGGGAAGGAACAAAAGAATTTTTTTCGGGGGGGGGGGGGTAAAAACACATCAAAAATAGGTTTATATTCACTTTTTGTTAGGTTTTTAGGAGTCGGAAAAACATTTCGGAGGGATTTCAAACCTCCTAACCCCCCCTGAATATGGCCTTGAGCATGATAATACACCGATAGTCTCAAGAAGCATTTTAAAACGGTTGAAAAAGAATGTAAAAAAAAAAAACATAAGGCTTAATCCAATGGCGTAGTTTCGTCAAAATCCCGGGGGGGGGGGGAGCAAAGTTAGAGCCAATTTTCCCAAATCAAGTGAAAATGACAGTAAGAACCTAAAAAGTAAAGGCTAAGGGAATAAAGGTGAAAATTAAACTAAAGAACACCGACCCGTTTTTGAGGATGCTTGAATTATGCAGGCTTATCTTAGTTTTGACAAGATTTTTGAAGAAACTAAATTTCAGCTGAGGGAGCAAACTGGGGTCGTAGGGAGGGGGGGGGGGGGGGGTGCAAGGTCTAACTGGTGCAGTTGTTCCCCCTTCTCCACAGCAAATTACGCCCCTGGCTTAATCATGAGGTGAAGCATTACTTTTTAGCAACGAATACGCAGCTGCTGTTTCATACAGCGAATATAAAAAAGGCTGAAACTTCTTATAAGAACCTGAGTAATGCATCTCTGCTATTGCCACTGCTGGGAGCTCAACCGCTCGGTATTTGATCGTTAGTTTATGTGCTTTGAAAAGTTCATTATTTCCACGTCTCCCCGTGAACATCACTATGACGAGCGAAATCGCGAGCTACTCTTATCTTCTCAACTCTGGCAGGGTCAGTGCAGGAAATCTCCATCACCAGGGAGTCTTTTATGAAAATGAAATACTACATCACTGGCGGATCCAGGGGGGGCGGGAGGGACCCCGGCCCCCCCCGAGATTTTTTTCTGGCGGCCTCTTATTCTCTTGTTTTCTTTTTTACTCTTTTTTTTAGATTAAATTTGTCAATTTGATCAATTTTTGGCAGCTTTTTCACATTCGACCCCTCAAGGAATTTGCTCATTGGTGCCCTTATTATATTGGACCTCCCCCAAAATTTTTCTCTAGATCCGCCCCTGAGCTACATAAGCAATGACAAAGTTGCTGGTGATGTTGTCTTTAGAACAAAAATAAATATTTAAGGAAAAAAAAAAAATAATGCACTCACCATATGGCACTGGCTGGAAGCTTTGAAAATCGTAAGCTCTCCAAGGGTTATTCTGTGCTGCATAAGCTGCTGATAAAGCTGCTGCTTGGAATGGTGTTGTTGGCATCGCTTGGAAAGATGCCTCGCGATGTGTCCCAAATTGCTGCTGAATTGAGGAACCAAATCTTGATGCAAAAGCGTCATAATTTTGAGCATAACTTTGTCCTTGATTATCATTTGCACCATGAAAGGATCCACTAAAGTTCCCAGAGCCACTGTTATGCCACATACTGGCTGGATAGGGATTAGCTGATGAGGAAGATGTGGTTCCAGCAAGGACAGGACTATTGAAGGGCATTGGCAGCATAGGTCTTGAAAGGTTAGCACATGCGTACATTGTTGTCAAGTCTTGTTGATAAGTAGTTGAATTTGAACTATTTGGAAAACCTTGGAACATAACTGGTCTGACTTCTGCAACCAAATCAACTTAAAAGGTACCTAAGAAGTGAAAAACATATTTTCAATACTTTTTAAACACCAATTTTTGTAGCTTTTTTTTTATAAATCTATTGTTACAGTGCATATCCAGTCGAGTAACGTTTGTTAATCTACATGCTTGGCTAGGGAGAGGGGAGCAAAGGTGATATATATCTTGAGTTATATCCATAAAAATATTTGGGTGTATAAGATCGTTTTCACCAAATGAGAGTTTAAACTTTTTCTAGGTAAATTCTTGAGTTTATGCATTGTTGGCTAGTTTCAACAAAAAATTATTTCGGTTTGAGAATGGGATTGTCTTATAAAATTCACCCATTTTATATCTAATTGGTCCTTTTCATAGCAAATATCTGCCTTTTTTCTTCTTTAACTATTTTATAATTTATTTTCACCTAAGCCAGTCAATTTGAAAGGAGATGGGGCAGAGAAGGAGTAGTAGGGTTATTGTGCCTCACAAGGCTCTCCCCTATAAATTTTGAGAAATGTCATTTTTTTTCATGTTCTTATTGAAGATTACCTTTTTTGGGTATTTTCATTGAACTAATCGATAAAACCCCAAAATTACTACCCGCCTAGAATTTCAAAAATATATCCCTCCCTCTAATTTTTGTGAATTAATGCCTTTATTTTGAAAGTTTTTTTTCTTTCTTAATTATCCAAAGTTGTCAAACAGTTCGTGGTAACGACCTGTAAGTAAGGAGCGACCCGGCTCAACAGTAGGCTAACCGAAAATCTAAAATAAGGAATTTTGATGCAAATAGAAATATCAAAAGAATTGGCTTTTTATGCTGATTTCAAATATATAAATTTCATTACGTTTAATCTTACCCATTAAAAGTTGTGCTCATTAAAAGTCTTACCCATTAAAAGCCTGAGAAAACTTTCCTGATTTTCAAAAAAAGGGTGAAACAGCCCCTAAAAGTCAAGTGATCTTAATGAGAATCGCACCATCAGATTCAGCGTATCAGGGAACCCTACTGTAGAGGTTTCAAGTTCCTGTCTGCAAAAATGTGGAATTTTGTATTTTTTTTGCTAGAAGAAAGATCACGGATGCGTGTTTATTTGTTTTTTTCCCAGGGGTGATCGTATTGAACCAGGGGTCCTAGAATATTGAGAGAGGGCTCATTCGAATGAAAATTCAAAGTTCTAGTGCCCTTTTAAGTGACCAAAAAAATTGAAGGGCAACTAGGCCCCTCTCCCGCCGCTTTTTTCC
>JAQQPU010028765.1:0-10152 GCA_029168905.1 Artemia sp. Kazakhstan ARC1039
CTGAAATATTCCAACTCTTACATTTCAACTAAAGAAATCCAAAATGAACTTTTAAAAATCAAGAGAATATAACAGTGACAAGGTAAACCACGATAAAACACTACTGAAATATTCCAATTCTTACATTTCAAGGAAAAAAAAACTAAAACGAACTTTGAAACATAAAGAGAATGTAACAGTGACAAGGTAAACCACGACAAAACACTACTGAAATATTTTAACTCTTACATTTCAACGAAAAAAATCCAAAAGGAACTTTGAAGCATCAAGAGAATGTAACAGTGACAATTCCATCTCTTACATTTCAACGAAAAAAAATCCAAAATGAACTTTGAAGTATCAAGAGAATGTAACAGTGACAAGGTAAACCACGAGAAAGCAGTACTGAAATATGCCAACTCTTACATTTCAACGAATGACATCCAAAATGAACTTTGAAACATCAAGAGAATGTAACAGTGACAAGTTAAACCATGACAAACACTACTGAAATATTCCAACTCTTACATTTCAACGAAAATAAAAATCCAAAATGAACTTTGAAACATAAAGAGAATGTAACAGTGACAAGGTAAACCACGACGAAACACTTCTGAAATATTCCAACTCTTACGTTTCAAGGAAAAAAACCAAAATAAACTTTGAAACATCAAGAGAATGTAACAGTGACAATTCCAACTCTTACATTTCAACGAAAAAAATCCAAAATGGACTTTGAAACACCAAGAAAATGCAACAGTGACAAGGTAAACCACGACAAAACATTACTGATATACTGATATATACTCTTACATTTCAACGAATGTAATCCAAAATCAACTTTGAAACATCAAGATAATGTAACAGTAGAAAGGTTACAACTCTTACAACTCTTATTCCAACTCTTACATTTCAACGAAAAAAATCCAAAATGAGCTTTTAAACATCAAGAGAATGTAACGGTGACAAGGTAATTGACGACAAAACACTACTGAAATATGCCAGCTCTTACATTTCAACGAATGTAATCCAAAATGAACTTTGAAATATCGAGAGAATGTAACAGTAACAAGGTAAACCACGACAAAACACTGCTGAAATATTCCAAATCTTACATTTCAATGTAAAAAAAAATCCAAAATGAACTTTGAAACATCAAGAGAATGTAACAGTGACATGGTAAAGCACGACAAAACACTACTGAAATAATCCCACTCTTACATTTCAAAAAAAAAACCAAAATGAACTTTGAAGCATCAACAGAATGTAACAGTGACATGGTAAACCATGAGAAAACACTACTGAAATATTCCAACTCTTACGATTTGAACGAAAAAATCAAAAATGAACTTTGAAACATCTTCAGAATGTAACAGTGACAAGACAACCACGAAAAACACTACTGAAATGTTCCAACTCTTACATTTCAAGGAAAAAAAAAATCCAAAATGAACTTTGAAAAATCAAGAGAATGTAACAGTGACAATGTAAACCACTATAAAACACTTCTGAAATATTCCAACTCTTACATTTAGAGGAAAAAAAAAATCTAAAATGAACTTTGAAACATCAAGAGGCTGTAACAGTGAATACGTAAACCACGACAAAATACTACTGAAATATTCCAACTCTTATATTTCAACGAATGAAATCCAAAATGAACTTTGAAACATTAAGAGAAGAATGTAATAGTGAGAAGGTAAACCACGACAAAACACTATTGAAATATTTCAACTCTTACATTACAACGAACGAAAATCTAAAATGAACTTTGAAACATCTTCAGAATGTAACAGTGACAAGGTAAACGACGAGAAAACACTATTGAAATATTCCAACTCTTATAGTTCAACGAAAGAAATCAAAAATGAACTTCTAAGCATCAAGAGAATATAACAGTGACAAGGTAAACCACGAGCAAACACTACTGAAATATTTCAACTCTTATAGATCAACGAAAAAAATCAAAAATGAACTTTGGAACATCTTCGGAATGTAACAGTGACAAGGTAAACCATTTGAAACATCAAGAGAATGTAACACTAAAAAGGTAAAGCATGATAAAACACTACTGAAATATTGCATTTCAACGAAAAAAAAATCCAAAATGCAATTTTGAAACATCAAGAGAATATAACTGTGACAATTCCAACTCTTACATTTCAACAAAAAAAAATCGCAAATGAACTTTGAAAAATAAAGGGAGTGTAACAGTGACAATGTAAACCCGGACAAACAGTACTGAAATATTTCAACTCTTACATTTCAATAAAAAAAAATCCAAAATGAACTTCGAAACAACAAGAGAATGTAACAGTGACAAGGTAAACCAAAACAAAACACTACTGAAATATTCCAACTCTTACATTTCAACAAAAAAAAAAATCAAAAATGAACTTTGAAACATCAAGAGAATGTAACAGTGACAAGGTAAACCACGACAAAACACTACTGAAGTATACCAACTTTTGCATTTCAAGGAAAAATAAAATCCAAAATAAACCTTGAAACATCAAGAGAATGTAACAGTGACATGGTAAACCACGACGAAACACTACTGAGATATTCCAACTCTTACATTTCAACGGAAAAAATGCAAAATAGACTTTGAAACATCAAGAGAATGTAATAGTGACAAGGTAAACCACTACAAAATACTACTGAAATAATCCAACTTACAGTTCAACGAAAAAAAAAAATCCAAAATGAACTTTGAAGCAGCAAGAGAATGTAGCAGCGACAAGATAAACAATGAAAAAACAGTACTGAAATATTCCAACTCTTACATTTCAACGAAAGAAATCCAAAATGAACTTTGAACATCGAGAGAATGTAACAATAACAAGGTAAACCACGACAAAAAACTACTGAAATATTCCAACTCTTACATTTCAACAAAAAAAAATCTAAAATGAACTTTGAAACATCAAGAGAATGTAATAGTGACAAGGTAAACCACGACAAAACACTACTGAAATATGCCAACTCTTGCATTTCAAGGGAAAAAAAATCTAAAATAAACCTTGAAACATCAACAGAATGTAACAGTGACATGGTAAACCACGACAAAACACTACTGAAATATTCCAACTCTTACATTTCAACGGAAAAAATGCAAAATAGACTTTGAAACATCAAGAGAATGTAACAGTGACACGGTAAACCACTAGAAAACACTACTGAAATAATCCAACTTACAGTTCAACGAAAAAAAAAAAACAAAATGAACTTTGAAGCAGCAAGAGAATGTAGCAGCGACAAGATAAACAACGAGAAAACAGGACTGAAATATTCCAACTCTTACATTTCAACGAAAGAAATCCAAAATGAACTTTGAACATCAAGAGAATGTAACAATAACAAGGTGAACCACGACAAACAACTACTGAAATATTCCAACTCCTACATTTCAAGGGAAAAAAAAAAATCTAAAATGAACTTTGAAACATCAAGAGAATGTAACAGTGGCAAGGTAAACCACGAAAGAACACTACTGAAATATGCCAACTTTTACATTTCAAGGAATGTAATCCAAAATGAACTTTGAAACGTCAAGAGAATGTAACAGTGACAAGGCAAACCACGACAAAACACTACTGAAATGTTCCAACTCTTGCATTTCAACGAAAAAAATCCAAAATGAACTTTTAAACATCTTCAGAATGTAACAGTGACATGGTAAACCATGACAAAATACTACTGAAATAATCCAACTCTTACATTTCAACGAAAGAAATCCAAAATGAACTTTTACACATCAAGAGAATGTAACAGTGAGAAGGTAAACCACAAGAAAACACTACAGAAAAATTCCAATTCTTACATTTCAACAAAAAAAAAAATCAAAAATGAACTTTGAAACATCTTCAGAATGTAACTGTGACAAGGTAAACGACGATAAAAACTACTGAAATATTCCAACTATTATATTTGAACGAAATAAATCCAAAATGAAATTTGAAAACTCAAAAGAATGTAAAAGTGACAAGGTAAACCACGATGAAACACTAATGAAATATTCCAACTCTTACATTTCAAGGAAAAAAAACTAAAACGAACTGTGAAACTTAAAGAGAATGTAACAGTGATAAGGTAAACCACGAAAAGCACTACTGAAATATTCCAAATCTTACATTTCAACGAAAAAAAAAATCCAAAATGAACTTTGAAAAATCAAGAGAATGTAACAGTGACAATGAAAACCACTACAAAACACTTCTGAAATATTCCAACTCTTACATTTCAAGAAAAAAAAAATCTAAAATGAACTTTGAAACATCAATAGGCTGTAATAGTGAATACGTAAACCACGACAAAACACTACTGAAATATTCCAACTCTTACATTTCAACGAATGAAATCCAAAATGAACTTTGAAACTTCAAGAGAATGTAATAGTGAGAAGGTAAACCACGACAAAACACTATTGAAATATTCCAACTCTTACATTACAACGAACGAAAATCTAAAATGAACTTTGAAACATCCTTAGAATGTAACAGTGACAAGGTAAACCACGAGAAAACACTATTGAAATATTCCTACTCTTATAGTTCAACGAACGAAATCAAAAATGAACTTTGAAGCATCAAGAGAATATAACAGTAACAAGGTAAACCACGAGAAAACCCTACTGAAATATTTCAACTCTTACAGTTCAACGAAAAAATCAAAAATGAACTTTGGAACATGTTCAGAATGTACCAGTGACAAGGTAACCACAAGTGACAACCTCTTGAAGCAAGATTATCAATAATACTAAGATAATAATAAGTGTCAATATCCAACTTATACTGAGGAGCTGAAGACAGCAACTAAAGGCTTGACAAAGAGTCAGAATAAACAATAATATTATGTGAATTAGCAATCAAAGGTTGGTTATTCGTAATTTTTAACTCTGTAGACATTATAGATACATTATTATACATTCTCTCGCCCATTGCAATATTCAGGTGAGGAAGGAAAGCACCACTTGCTATTTTCTCATTCAATTTGGACCCATCAACAAAAATTTGGAAATGGTTTTTATATATAATTGTATTAAGTTCAGTAAATTTTTTTCTGGATGAAAGTAATGGGGGTTAATTGTTTAGTCCACTTTGAGAAATCAGTATTTATTATGGGAATTGGCAAATTCCATGGAGGGGAATGGGGGAAAGTAGGGGCAATAGACTTTGCGGGTACAGGGAACTTGTTCTGAATATTGGCATACTCATCTATAATGCCTCTATACATGGCTGGATTTCTTAGCCAATTATGTAGGGTGTTTGAGCTATATGCTTCAATTTTTTTTTAGATATTTTATCAATAGAAAGCTGCGTCTCTCCTTTATTGTTGTTAATCCACTCTCTGTAAGCAGAAACTTAGTGCTTGTGGGTTTTCTAAGGCCAAATATGAGACGTATTATATCATTTTGTGTTGTTTAAATTTTTTGCATCTGGGTCTTTGCACATGCACCATAAGCGGTGAGCCCATAGTCAATCTGGGGTCTTATATGTGACTTATAAAACTGGAGTAAGGTTTTCTCCTTACAACCCCAGGGTTTGGAAAGAAGTCTTTAGTATTCTTGTTTTTCCATAACACTTTTATTGTTTTCGAAATGTGAAGATGGAAGTTAAGTTTTTGCTCAAGTATTAGACCTAGGTAATTAATATGATTATCCTCTGGAATAGTTGTTCCATTTAGAGTTAGTCTTGCATTAACATAATTTCGCTTTCGGTGAAATTGGATTATTTTCAACTTGGTGGGTGCAATGGGTAAATCTGAATATTGGAAAAAATTTTCACATTGGAATAGTAACTTTCGCAGCTTAGACTGTGCAATCTCAAAGGTGTTGCCGGATGACCATAGTACCAGATCATCAGCATTTTTTAGATTAATGTGGGGGAGGTTCATGCCCCAGAGATAGAGGGCAAAGAGGAAGCAGCTCAGGACTGCATCCTGAGGAAGGACTCTGGTTATTGTTTTTTGGGGCGAAGAGGCTGAATATACACAAACAATGAAACTTCGCTTTTCTATGAAAAATTTTATAAAAGAGCCTAGCTTGGGGGGTAGTTCAAGGTTTGCAAGTTTGGCAAAAAGGATTTGGTGGTTCACATTGTCTTATGCCCCTTCCAAATCTAGGAAAGCTGCAACTAAGACATTATTTTTGGAGAATGATTCATTTATTGCATTTGTTAACAATATGAAAGCATCTGTTGCGGAGTGGTGTTTCTTGAGACCAGTTTGGGTGTGAGGTATTATATTATTTTTTTTAACAAACCAGAGGAGTCGAGGATATATCATTTTCTTCATTATTTTTCCCATCACAGGAGTAATCATAATAGGTCTATAAGACTCAGGGTTATATTTGGGTTTATTTTTCTTTAAAATTGGTAGGAGGGATGAACATTTCCAGATATTGGGGAAAATAGAAGAAGCCCAAGCATGATAATAGCAAATTAGGAGTTCCTGTTTAAATGAAGGGTTTGAGATTCTTTATCCATATAGTTTGTATATTGTCATAGCTGTTGTTAGCCTTGGCCCTAATATGATATATTGCATTGTACAATTCCTGGATTGAAAATAGACTGGTTATGTACTCGGATCCTGGACGAGGTTGGTAAATTGGATTTAAACAATTGGGGAAGTGTTTCTGCAAATATTTCATGTTAGCTCATTAACAGAAAGAGTTGCAAATAGCTTTGACTTTTCATGATCATTGTCATAATTGGTATTATTATTTATTAGCTCATAATGAAGCGGGTGGGGGGAAGTTTTTCCCCACAGATGTGACTTGTGAGTTTATGTATAATTGGCTCAGGTGTTTCTCTGGAGAGATTATTTGCAAAATTATTCCAGTAATTATATTTAGTATTTATTATAGGCCTTTTTAGATTGGATTCTGCTAGTAATTTCTTTAAATATGTAGTAAGAGATGTTTTTTTAGGAATGTTCTCCTAGCTGCCTTCTTTGTTCTTTATTTATTTTGGCACTCATTCGTCCACCATGCTTTGGGAGTGTGTTCGGGGAAGGTTTTCCTGAGTGTTGTCCTGGGGATAACATGATTAGCTGTATTTATTAGTATGGATCCCAGAGCTTCAGCATGTGTGTCAGCTGTTGAATTTAAGATGCATGAATACTGGGTGAAACTTGTAATTTCATCATTACGCTTATTTTGGAACATAGACCAATTTGCTTTAGTGTTAGTATATTTGGAGGTATATGACAGGGTTTCAGCAGATTCATTTAGGGAACAAACTATGGCAAAGTGGTCTGTACATAGGTTATCACTTTTATTTATACAAATTTTGTTCAAAATATTTAATGACACGATTGGTAGATCGGTTGTAGAGAAACTGCCACTCTATTGGGGTTGAAATATGTATTCGGGTTTGGAGGGGTAGCAACAGCTAATTCATTATTATTTGAAATCGAACACTCAATAAACTTACCAGCTTTATTTGCTGGTTTATTCCCCCATAAAAGGCTATGGGCATTAATATATCCACAAATAATGATATTTTTCAACATATTAGAATAACTTATATAACGGAAGAAATCCATGGCATCTGTGGTTTGGCCATTAGGGTTATAAAAGCTTAAGCAAGTTTTTGTATTATTCAGCCAAACAGTGATACCAATTGTATGAACGTCATTTACAAAATCAAGAAAGTTGATGCCACAGAATTTTTATTTTATTATTAATTATTAAAGCTACTCCACCTTCTTTTCTCTCCGATGATCTATCCTTTCTTAGGATAGTATATCCCAGAGACTCAATTTGTTGATTTTGGGTTAAATGAGTTTCCTGGAGGCAACAATATCAATGTCCCATACATTTCAACGAAAAATACATTTCAACGAAGCAGAAATACATTTCAACGAAAAAAAAAAATCAAAAATGAACTTTGAAGCATCAAGAGAATGTAACAGTGACATGGTGAACCATGAGAAAACACTACTGAAATATTCCAATTCTTACATTTCAACAAAAAAAAATCCGGAAGTTATACATTGGTGAATTCTCGAACAGTCAGATTCAAGATTTTGGCCAATATAGTTTACGTTTCTAAGAGGTGGGACTTGTCCAAGTTTAAGCTCAGGGGCTGAACGCCGGCTTAATAAACCATTTGATATTTAGATGCGATTTTGGCTATAGACTTGTTATGTTTTTGCGCTTTAACTTGTTTGTTTGTAGTTGATCTAGTTACTTCTGTATATCCATGCACCCAATGTGACAAGAGGTATGGACGAAGAGACTCCTTGGCAAGGCATGCAAAGTATGAGTGTGGAGGTCGACGATTATTTGCTTGTGAGTTTTGCGGTCGGTCGTTTACACAAAGGACGAATGTAAAGAAGCTTGTGTTTGCTATTCACTTGGCTATAGACTTTTTATGTTTTTGCGCTTTAACTTGTTCGTTTGTAGTCGATCAAGTTTCTTCTGTATATCCATGCACCCAATGAAATGCACCCAATGAAACTTTGAAGCATCAAGAGAATGTAACAGTGACAAGTTAAACCATGACAAACACTACTGAAATGTTCAAGCTCTTGCATTTCAACGAAAAAATCCAAAATGAACTTTGAAACATGAAGAGAATGTAACAGTGACAAGGTTAACCACGACAAAACACTTCTGACATATTCCAACTCTTACATTTCAAGGAAAATAACCAAAATGAACTTTAAAACATCAAGAAAATGTAACAGTGACAGTTCCAACTCTTACGTTTCAATGAAAGAAATCCAAAATGAACTTTGAAAATCAAGAGAATGTAACAGCGACAAGGTAAACCACGAAAAACACTACTGAAATATTCCAACTCTTACATTTCAACGATAGAAATCCAAAATGAACTTTGCAAAACATCAAGAGAATGTAACAGTGACAAGATAACCCATGATAAACACTACTAAAATATTCCAAATCTTACATTTCAACGAAAAAAATCCAAAATGAGCTTTGAAACATCAAGAGAATGTAACAGTGACAAGGTAAACCATGACAAACACTACTGAAATATTCCAACTCTTGCATTTCAACGAAAAAAATCCAAAATGAACTTTGAAATATGAAGAGATTGTAACAGTGACAAGGTAAACCACGACAAAACACTTCTGAAATATTCCAACTCTTACATTTCAAGGAAAAAAACCAAAATGAACTTTAAAACATCAAGAGAATGTAACAGTGACAATTCCAACTCTTACATTTCAATGAAAAAAAATCCAATATGAACTTTGAAACATCAAGAGAATGTAACAGTGACAAGGTAACCCATTATAAACACTACTGAAATATTCTAACTCTTACATTTCAACGATAGAAATCCAAAATGAATTTTGAAAAATCAAGAGAATGTAACAGTGACAAGGTAAACCACGACAAACACTACTGAAATGTTCCAACTCTTACATTTCAAAGAAAAAAAAATCCAAAATGAGCTTTGAAACATCAAGAGAATGTAACAGTGACAAGGTAAACCACAGCAAATCACTACTGAAATATGCCAGCTCTTGCATTTCAACGAAAAAAAAAATTCAAAATGAACGGTAAATCAAGGTAATCCAACTCTTATATTTAAACGAAAAAAAAAATCCAAAATGAACTTTGAAACATCAAGAGAATGTAACACTAACAAGGTAAACCACGACAAAACACTACTGAAATATTCCAACTCTTGCATTTCAACGAAAAAAAAATCCAAAATGAACTTTGAAACATCTTCAGAAATTAACAGTGACATGGAAAACCACTACGAAACATAACTGAAATAACCCAACTCTTAAATTTAAACGAAAAAAATCTAAAATGAACTTTGAAGCATCAAGAGAATGTAACAGTGACAAGTTAAACCATGACAAACACTACTGAAATGTTCAAGCTCATACATTTCAACGAAAAAATCCAAAATAAACTTTGAAACATGAAGAGAATGTAACAGTGACAAAGTAAACCACGACAAAACACTTCTGAAATATTCCAACTCTTACAATTCAAGGAAAATAACCAAAATGAACTTTAAAACATCAAGAGAATGTAACATTGACAATTCCAACTGTTACATTTCAATGAAAAAAATCCAAAATGAACTTTGAAACATCAAGAGAATGTAACAGTGACAAGGTAACCCATGATAAACACTACTGAAATATTCCAACTCTTACATTTCAACGATAGAAATCCAAAAT
>JAQQPU010028769.1:0-10395 GCA_029168905.1 Artemia sp. Kazakhstan ARC1039
CTCAACGCCTCGCTCTTTACGCTAAAGTTTTCTATTGTTTTAAAAAACAAAGTTTTGAGACAGAGTCAAACTTTAGCGTAAAGAGCGAGGCGTTGAGGAGGGGACAGCCCCTTTCATATACGGAATAATTTCTGTTCGTTTTAAGTTTTAACGTCGTTCCTTACTTTCAGTTTAAAAAACTTGTTTTTTTTTATTTAATATATATACAACTTACGACTTTTAGTTGAAATAGTGTCGACAAGTCAGTTTTAGCTCGTTAAGTCAGTTTAATCTGAACTCAGGCTATGCTTTAAGACTGCACAACATTCAGATTTAAATATATAAAAGAATTGTTTTTGTTCTTTAATTAGGCATTTTTCTATTCAGGTGACTCATATTCACCTTGTTTTAATTGAGTCGTCCACAAATGGACAAGCTTGTCCATCTTGAGCAGTTGCTTAATTGAAACCCTTGCTCGAAAAATTGACAGCTGGCGATTTTTTAATGGCGAGAAGATTATTATCCTGCGATATTGAACAAAGCGTGCTGATTAGAAAGCTCTAGCTGAAGGAGAACAATGTCTATGGGACAAGGTGACAGATACAGATAAGGGGTGCTGGTTAGACTGTAGCGTAGTAAGCATGACCCCTACCTACTTTCGTGGAGGTGAAAGTGAAAACGTGAAAAGGTAGGGTAGCAAGAGAAATGAAAATATTGAAGTCAAAATGCCTTATGTTTTTTGTTTCTAAACCCGAAATATAGACTGAGCCAATAAGCTTGATGTTGTATCTATGTAACACATAAAATCAAAGACATGAAAGTGACCCTGAGGATATTTTTCACTTAATGGATTTCGATATATACAATAGCTGGCCTGAATGTCACAAATTTGAGAAGTGGAATCTGAAAGACAAGTCTTGACTTACTTGACTTAAGTCCCGTCCGGCCTTTGTGGCTGTGTTGGGGCTTCTTCTCTTCTGAGCAATTGATGAATGTGGCGACGGTAGTTCGATCTGTCTGGTGCTAGACGAAGTAGCTGGGGGAGGTTATGGGCCGCGAAATTGTCGGTCCATCTCTTACGAGGTCGGCCTCTAGTGCGCGTTCCGTGAACCCGTCTTTCGAATGTGATTTTTGGAAGCTGGTTGGCTGACATTCGCTGGATATGGCCAAGCTAGCGGAGTTGTTGGCTTCTGACCCGGTTCATGATGGTGCGGGGACAACGGAGTAGTTTTTGGAGGGCGTCATTTGAGACTCGGTCAATGTAGGTAATCCCCGCAATGTGTCTAAGGTATTTAGTTTTAAAAGCGTAGATTCTTCGCTCATCATCAGCCTTTATTGACCAAGTTTCACTTGATTATAAAGCGATTGGGATTATGAGAGAGTTGAAGAGTCGCACCTTCAGAGGAGTTGACAGAGTCTTGTTTTTCCAGATTGGCAAGAGGTTCTTGAAGCTGGTGCTTGCCAAACCGACTCTTCGTTTGATCGATTTCGAGCAGTCGTTATCTGAAGTTAGGAGGCTCCCTAGGTAGACGAAGGAGTCAACATTTTATACTGGCTCTCCTTTTATTGTTAGCTGCACGTTTTTTGAAGCAGGGTCTCCAGACACCCGCATAACCTTGGTTTTGTCTGTATTAACAGCCATCCCAAAGGCCTCGGTTGATGACACTAGTTCGTCGGTGTCAGCTTGGAGTAGATGCTCTTGACTATTGAGTTTCTTGATGTCATCTGCATATGCCAGTTTATCGATAAGCTTCCCTCCAATCTCTGCACCGTCAACAGTTTCAGCAAATAATAGCGCTGAGTTGAGGAATAGGTTAAATAGTTGGGGCGACAAGAGGCAACCTTGAAAAACGCCCGCTGATGATAGAAACTCCTCTATCAATCCCTCGGGCGTCTGGACTTGGCTGACGGAATGTGAATACATGTCTCTTATCAGGATTACTATGTTTTCAGGAGCTCCATAGTGTAGCAGGATGTGCCATAATCTATCTCGCCATATCAAGTCAAAAGCCTGCTTGAAATCGATGAGTAGTAGCAGCTCTTTTGCAAACTCCATATACTTCTCCATCATTTGCCATGTGGAGAAAATCTGGTGTATGGTAGAGCGGTCTTTTCGAAAGCCTGCTTGGTATTCCTCTAAGATATGGTTTGTCAGAGATTTCAGACGGTCAAGGAGTATTTTTGTAAGAATCTTTGCCAGTTGGCTAGTTAAACTTATTGGTCTGTAGTTGTTACAGTCGCCCTTTTCCCCCTTTTTAAAAAGGGGGACGATGGTGGCTTTCGCCCAAGATCTGGGGAAGTGGCCCGTTTCCCAGACACTTGCTATGACTTTGTGATAGATATTGACCAGTTCTTCTGGGCTTGCTTTTAATAGTTCTGACTGAATACCATCCGGGCCTGGGGCTTTATTAATTTTTAGAGATTTTATTGCTGAGAGTACTTAATCTCTTAGTGGAGGAGGGCTTGGGTCTGCTGGGTACTGTGGTAGTGGGAAAGATAGTAAGATGTTCGGGTCGGGCGTTATTGTGGGGTTAAGTTTTTCGCTGCAGGGGTCCTTTCATCGTTCTCGTCTTCCCTCGGAGTCCGTGATTGTCAGCCCGTGTTCATCTAATAGTGTAGGAGCGGTCGAGGACTTCTTTTTTGACAGTTCATGGACTTTCTTGTGCGTGAAGTGGCTATTACCTTTTTGAAAGGCTTCTTCACGCTCACGACATTTGTCATTGACGTAGTGTCGTAGAGCTTACCGGATTTTCTTTTCTACTAGGCGCTTCAGCCTCTCGTACTCGTCCTTGCTTTGTCGATCTACCTTGTTAGCATGGGCGTGCTTCTGCACACATAGATTAATAATTTTGGGGGTGATCCACGGTTTATCCGAACGGGTCTGAATTCCCAGGATTTCACTAGCAGTTTCTCTGATTATTGATGCGCTTTCGTCGACCAATCGGTCAATTTCTTCTGCTGTTGGAGCTTCCATGGGTTGGATTCTTGACAACTTGTTTGGGAGTGCTGTTTTATACCTGTTCCTTGTTTCTGTGTTTTTCAGCAGGTCGACACGATATCTTGGTAAGCTTTTCTTAGGCTGTTGGGGCTTCCGAATGCGCAAACGGAGCTCAGACATGACTAGAACGTGGTCCGAGTCGAAGTCGCCACTGGCTATGGAGACTGTCTTCAGTACTGATGATTTCCATCACTTGCAGACAAGTATGTAATCAATCATGTTTGCAGTGCGGCCGTCAGGGGATCTCCAAGTAACTTTCCTTCGTTCTCTATGACGGAACATGGTGTTCGCTATGAAAAGTTCGTTATCCCGACAAAAGTCGATGAGCATTTCACCCCTGTGGTTCTGCCGCCCATACCTGAACTTGCCCATGACGTCTTCAAATCCATCATTTGACTGTCCGACAATGGCGTTGAAATCCCCAATCATGAACAGAACATCTTTCTTGGGAGCAGGGTCAACGGTGTGTTGGAGTTAGCTGTAGAATTCTTCGGCTTCTTGGTCATTCTGGGACGAGTCTGGGGCGTAAACTTGGATTATGATCATGTTGACAATGGATCCTTTCAGACAAATGATGATAATACGTTCAGAGACAGGATGGACGTCAAGAAGAGACTGTTTGGCTTGCTTGGAGAGTAGGAAACCGACACCTTGGCGGTGAACTCCATCATTTCTTCCAGACGTGATGAGCGTGATGTCATTTATTCTTTCTATTCCTGTGGAGGGAAGGTGAGTCTCAGATTGTCCAACGATGTCCCAGCGGTTACGGCTCATCTTGTTTAGGACTAGTTCCCTTTTTCCTGGTTTGGCTTATGTGCGTATGTTTAGCGTTCCTAGTGAGAGATGTGTTTTTGGGGTTAGGATAAACGAAGTCTTCTCCGACTGGAGAGTAGTTAAATCGGATAAATGATCGTCGGCTGCCCCGGACGCGGTAACAAAATCATTTTCATTATCATCATTATCAACAATATCATTCTCGCAATTTGCAATTCTTGGTCTCATACCGTCGGCTACCCCGGACGCGGTAGCACAAGTTCTTACTATCTTATTCGCCATTTTCATCATTTATATTTAAGAGAAGGAGTTTCATGGCGAATTTGTCGGGGTAGCGGTAAGCCACTCTTCTCTACCCTTAGCAGAGGCCATTGTCCATGTAGCTGGATCGTCTGCCCTTCACAGTTGTCTCTCTAGGAAGGGATCCTCCCGTTCGGTGGTCTGTGACGCCGAGCAATTTTTCCCATTGCTGGGGAAAGGTGTATAACCGCCGAGACATGTCCACACGCCGGTGGGCCCTGCATGGTGTACATCAGAGGGTCCCTCCTCCTCCTCCGCCTGTATTTCAGACCCACGGGCTAGGGTGTCCCAGTTTTAATTATGAACCCCCAGGAACTAGGTCCGCACCTTTTATTAAGGTATCCTACATATCTGTAGGATATTCCTCTATCCGCCACCTGGGGACGCGCTGAGTGGCCTGCGGGAGTCTCCCTACTAAGAATGTGACTCAGTAGGACACATAGACAAGTCAGTCTCGCTATTTAAATTCAGAACCGAAATAACAGAAGTTCCAGTGAAGTATGACTACGAAGAGAAGAGTGTCATTAAAGGAAGATCTGGTCGCCTTTGCCTATGTACAAACAACAAAAGGTTGGTACATAGGAATAATTATACATACAACGAGGAATTATTTTAAGACAGCGAAATTTAGATGAAAAATATTTCGGCTCCACATCCAAGATTTATCTTCATAAAAACAAATGAATTATTATAAAATTAAACTTACAGTAACATACGTGGAAATTAAAACCATAAGCAACAGTAAAACAGTCCCAACACCAATATACAGAAAAAAATTTCAGCCAGGACAAAGAAAAAGCAAGGTAATCCATTCGAATAGAAAGAAAATCAAAAACAACTTTTTTAATGTAAGTCTTTCTTTTTTGGCAGCTAATCTTTTAGGTCTTTTTTATGCCGGTTAATTCGAATTGGCTATTGGTTTTCCGATGTAATGTGTTTGATAATTTCTAATTAAATTTGTGTCTAATGTGTTGAATGAATATTCGCCTAAATCTCTATTTAAAGAAGTATTATTATTTAACTTAAGTTTAATTTCTATTGCCTCTCGAACAATTTGCTTAATGCCCAAATTATTACTAATATGTGATATTTTCAAAAAGTATTGAATGGCTAGGGTTTTCGAAAGTATGGCTACTCAGAGCCAAAACAAAAGAACTATAAAAGCTTTTAAAATTTAGAGCCTTTATTGTACTATCCTTATGTTGCTGTAGGCTTTTTTCAAAATTTTGGTGGGTTCTGCCAACATAATAATTGCCCTTTGCCTATTTCAATTTTAATTTAATAATGGGGTTTATATAAGAAAACAAACAACAACAAAAAACAAATAAAAAACTACAAAAAGCAATACAACAAAACAATTAACCCGCCTTAAGCTTTCGCTTGCGTGGAGTAACCCTTTAAACATACATGATTTATTATGATTTAGGAAAAGTTTATTTACTCTCATCCACTTACTATGCATAGCGTACCCTTTTTCATTATTTCTATTAAAAGGGCTGAAGTCTGTGCTGCCACAGTGAAACAGGTGTCTTCAGCAAAACTGTAACGATAACCTTATACGAATAATTAGTATATAAACCTCGAGCGTTATCTATCAAACCCATTACAGAAAAGTTTTAGTCATTGATATATACTAGGAATAAAAGGGGGCCTAAAACAGAACCCTGGGCACATACTAAGGATTGTCCAGATCCTTTGCTATTCCTACTTAGTGCATTGTCAGCATGTGTTACAGATACTGAGATTTGATTGAGCCAATCATTTCTCTTTCCATATTGAAGACTTTGAAGTTCAGTGTTGCTACAAAATTACTGGCTTTACCAATCCGTCAAGCAAAATAAAATGTATTCAACCCTTTTCACCATCCATTTGGGTGCGCCCCGGTATATTTATAAAGACAATTAATCCTTATAGACATTAAATTTATCAAAATACCAAATTTTCTGTAGTATTTAAGGTATATATATATCAGCCAAAACTCTTGGGCAGGGGCGGATGCACAATTAATGTTGATGGGGGCACCCATTAAAATTTGTCTCCCCATCAGTATTTTTTGCTCTCTGACCCTGTAATTAATGTAATTCTAGGGATTCGTGGGAGGGGGCTTCAGCGTAAAGAATACGGCACTGTACTTTACAGTCCTTGCCGGTGGTTCTGATCTCCTTTTCATGGCCCTTCAGCCAGGAAGTGCAATGGGGGGCTGACGGCCAGCCATCCCATGCTTTCGGACACCCTTCCTGTGCCTTTGCAAACCCTTCCTGTTTAACTACTCAAGATTTCTCCATTTACAGCTGGGTAGACTCAGGCTCAGTTTACAGAGTCACGCCATTGATCCCCAATCCAAACTAAAATGACCAGCGACACCCGGACTCGAACCCTTGTCAAGGTTAAATTCTCAAAAAAGTGAAGAAGCCATTACATGACTTTGTTTCTTTGTTGAAGTTGATTTTCCGAGTCTGTACTATGTCTAACAATATTTATCCAAATTAAGGTGTTGCTTTGACTATGGAGGGAAGTTTACAAAAAACCTCAATGTACAATTACGTATACCTTATTATACAGCTTGTGCCCTAGTATTTTGCAGTTCTTTGATAATATAATTAATTTATCGTGTAATATATTCGCTTTTTGTTTATGTTTCAACGAACCTTGAGTTGTTCATATTGCGTTTTTAATTCATTAATTTTAGTGGGGTGCGAGTACATTGAGAAACATGATTATTGTGCCACCTGGTTCAGGCATTGTTCATCAAGTCAATTTGGAGTACTTGGCCCGTGTCGTCTTCACAGAAGATGGCGTTTGCTTTCCTGATTCTGTTGTTGGGACCGACTCCCATACAACTATGATTAATGGACTTGGAATTGTTGGATGGGGAGTTGGTGGTTTGTTTTATCTTATGTTCTTTAGTCTCTGTGTTACCATTTTTTTATTTTTTAAGTATGTAATCCATGTAACAAATTCATCCTTCGTTTTAACAGAAAATAATGCCGCACAAAGTGGTGAATAGACAAATGGCTTGCATGGCCTTGTCGCAGCTATAATTACTCTTTTTTTCTTAAAACTTAATTGATCAGCGTTGGTATCATGCCATCCTAGTTTTTGTTTGTTGCAAAATATTTTTTTTTTTTTTTTTTGTTTTTCATATTTTTTTTTTTTATTGTTTTTGTTTTTTTTTTTTTTTTTACAATCTTTTCCATGGTCGTTATGTAGTTGAAATAAGATAATTCTCATTTGATGTATGATAATAAATTTTTAGTATATTCCTTATAATATATTCATATATTTGTAATATAATATTTATTTATATCGTAAGATAATATACGATTTTTTTTTCAATTTACTAAAAAAAACGGAATTTTGATATCAATAGATAAATGATAATGGTGCCTTTAAACAAATTTATATTATTTGATGAAAGTATTTATCTTTTTCCTTTAGGATCGTGAGAGATCAACATATATAAGATTTTCTTCCGAGGAATGTTACAATTTGTGGCTGTAACACCCTGTAAATTCATAGTGCTTACTGACATTTTAGGGGGATAGGGCGAGTGGAATTAAGTAATTTTATTGTTAAATTGTTTATTTCAAAGAGTTAGCTGCCATATCATTACTAAAGCTTTATATCATTACTAAAAATCATTACTGTCATATCATTACTAAAGCTAATATCTGTTCCAGAATATCCTTTGGGTTTCTTTCTAATTTTAGCAACACATCTGTAAGACTGTTAGATCGTCTACATCGTGTTTGTCAGATCGTAGATCGTTCCATCTATTCAGAATATCGACACTAAGATTAGATATCATTGCAAAGAATAAAATTATGCCTAATATTTTATGTCGATTTACATTCCCTGGGGATCGGGGATCGGAAGAGGATCGGAGTGTACATTTAGACATTTAGCTCCTTGTATTCGATTAGAGAGGAATGTCGTGACTGTCACAAGACCAGATTGGCCGAATTTGCATTTTAGAGTCAAACGTAAAAACAAACACAGCGAATAAAAAATGATAAGTCAACATGTCAAAAAGATTAAAACTAGTACAATTTCTCAAAAAAGTTCAACTGGTTAAGTAAACCGTAAAGAGGGGTATAGAAGGGAAAGGGAACGGTTATCTAGTTTCTTTTTTCTTTTTTTGGTAATATTGGGAACAAAGTTTTTATGGCGTTAAGTAGGCTATCCAAATAGAATTTTCTCCAAATTAGTAAATTAACTCTAAACAATGAGTGGTAAAAAATAGGGATGGGAAGGAAAAAGGGGAAAGGATTCACTTATCTAAGATGTTAATAAGGAAGATGGAAAGTTTAAAGTTTATATATCTTTCTGTTGAAAATTTTATTGGTGTAAAAACTGAGATTTGACTGAAGAAGAAAGACCGAGATGAGGTCTAGGGTTGGGGAAATGCTAGGAAAAGGGAACTTTTCCGGTGGTTTTGGAGGGAACTGGTGACAAAACTTAAGGAAATGTTTATTCTCAAGCATGACGAGGTTGGTTTTGTAAAGGAGGGAATTATAAGGAACTTTATCAAACAGTTCGTGGTAACGAACTGTCTAGTAAGAGCTACCCGTCTCAATAGTAACCGAAACTCTAAAAAATTGAATTTTAATATCAATAGATACATCAAAAGAATTGTATTTTTATGCTGAATTTAAATATTTAAGTAACATCAAATTTACTTTTACCCATCAAAAGTTACGAGCTTGAGAAAATTTGCCTTATTTAAAAAAAAAAAATGGAAAAATACCCCCTAAAAATCGTAGAATCTTAATGAAAAATGCACCATCAGATTCAGCGTATCTGAGAACCGTACTCTAGAGGTTTCAAGCTCCATCTGCAAAAATGTGGAATTTTGTATTTTTTCCAGAAGAAAGATCATGGATGCTTATTTATTTGCCTTTTTCTTTTTACCAGGGGGTCGAACCAAAGGTCCTAGAATTTTGCGAGAGGGCTTATTTGAACGGAAATTAAAAGTTCTAGTGCCTTTTTTAATTAAAAAAATTAGAAATAAAAACACTATTTACAAAAAAACTGCATTTTTATCACTTTTATCACTTGTCTTTTCATATTGCAATCTTTTCAAAGATATTTGATTTTTTAAGCAATTTTGCCAAAAAATACCAAATTCCACATTTTTACAGACAGGAGCTTGAACCCTTTTAATTAACTCATGTTAAAGATTGATCAATGATATCATAATCGTAGGTTGTAGACAGATCGTCTCTTACTATTCCAACAATTAGGAAAAAGCCATAGGCTATTATCTGTTTGTAATTACATTAAGGAACGAACTGTAACCCATAGTAACTGAAGTATGAAATCAAACAGTTCGTGATCATAATAAAGAACTGTGTAATGGCTCATTTTAAATAACGACCAAAGGGGACTTTAGTCATTCCTACTGCTACTACTAACAATTCACTGGAGAATCAAGCCGTCTTAGGCCAAAAACAATCGCTTCAGCAATTTTAATTGAATCTTGGTTCAATTTAAATTTCATTACATAAAGGGTTGATACTATAAATGGGATTTATTGATAGCTCAACATGACTGTATAAGATGGCCCTTTAAGAGTTTTTTAACTAAGAGTATTTCTTAGTTTTATAACTAAGAGTATAAAAATGACTGTATAATTACAGTAAAGAACAATAGATACGTCTAAAGCATCGGATTTTTATGCTGATTTTAAAATTATTAAGTTTAGTCTTACTCATCAAAAGTTACGAGCCTGAGAAAATTTGCCCTATTTTCGAAAAAATGAGAAAACGCCCTCGAAAAGTCATAGAATCTTAATGTAAATCACACCATCAGTTTCAGCGTATTAGAAAATCTTACTGTAGAGGTTTCAAGTCACTATCTGCAAAAATGTTGAATTTGGTAGAACAAACAGTAAACCCCATAAAGAGAATAAAAAGTCGTAATAATACCTTTGTTTCCTTGAAACCATCATCATCCATTTGAAATAATTTTGAAATTTTTCCCCGGATAATATTCGAACTCACGACCTTAGGATTAAGACCTAAGCTCATTTTCAGACAATATCGTCAGAAAAAATTACACGTTTTCAGACAATATCGTAAAAGAGCTATATTAAAGGACAAGCCGTATTAGAACTCTAAATCTTGGTCCTAGTACATAAGAGATCGGCATAGTTAATTACATTAAAGAACAAACTGTAGCCCATAGTAACTGAAGTATTAAAAGAAATCATTATATAGAGGATGATCTAACACATTTATCTTTAGATAAGATGGTATAACACAAATCAATTTTAATTCATAAGAATTCGTGATAGGTAAAAATTTTCCATACCGGAAATCGAACTCCAGCCAACTGGGTGAGAG
>JAQQPU010028770.1:0-10395 GCA_029168905.1 Artemia sp. Kazakhstan ARC1039
AATCTTTTGACGGGGAGGTGAAACAAAATATTATAGGACTGGTTAGAGATTCAAAAAGTAGACACAAAGGCCGAACGTGTAAAATTTTTCTAGGGAATTTATCTAGGTTAACGTGCTAACGGGTACCAAAGGGTGGGGAACGTCCATTAATTCCATTCCATTTTTATTTATGTCATGTATTTCATGATTTATGTCATGTAGTTCTTTTTTGTTTTGCCGTATATGGTCTAATGTATAGTTTTGTATAATCTTTTAACGGGGAGGTGAAACAAAATATTATAGGGCTAGTTAAAGATTCAAAAAGTAGGCACAAAGGCCGAACGTGAAAAATTTTTCTAGGGAATTTATCTAAGTTAACGTGCTAACGGGTACCAAAGGGAGAAAACGTCCATTAATTCCATTCCATTTTTATTTATGTCATGTAGTTCATAATTTATGTCATGTAGTTCTTTTTTGTTTTGCCTTATATGTTCTAATGTATAGTTTTGTATAATGTTTTAACGGGGAAGTGAAACAAAATATTATAGGGATGGTTAAAGATTCAAAAAGTAGGCACAAAGGCCGAACGTGTAAAATTTTTCTAGGGAATTTATCTAGGTTAACGTGCTAACGGGTACCAAAGGGTGAGGAACGTCCATTAATTCCATTCCATTTTTATTTATGTCATGTAGTTCATGATTTATGTCATGTAGCTCTTTTTTGTTTTGCCTTATATGGTCTAACGTATAGTTTTGTATAATCTTTTAACGGGGAGGTGAAACAAAATATTAAAGGGGTGGTTAAAGATTCAAAAAGTAGGCACAAAGGCCGAACGTGTAAAATTTTTCTTGGGAACTTATCTAGGCTAACGTGCTAACGGGCACCAAAGGGTGGGGAACGTCCATTAATTCCTTTCCATTTTTACCATGTTTTATTTCCTGACAGTTTTCTCTTTTTTTCATTTGATTAATCTGGTAATCATTCCAACACAAGGTGCTAGGCGTATCCTCCCGGGAAAACTTTCCACGTGAAACCTCCCACCTAGAAAATTACCCATTCAAATTTAAAAGCCAAAAAGAAAGTATGACACACAAAAATAATGAAGAAAAGAAGGAATTTCGGAATATTCTTTTTAGATTCCAAAATATAGTTAGAATGTATGGTTTAGAATATCCTATAGTATTTATTTTATATTTTTCATTAATGTTAATTTTCGTGTTATGGGGGGGTTGAGTTATCATAGCTGATTATTGTAAATATTAAAGAAAATAATTTGAAAATATGAAATTAGTTGCAACTGTAGAAGATTTGCATTATGATAAAAGTACACAAGGATAACATGCTGGGACTAAGAAGAACGAGTGATTACTTCCCGTGGAATCGGTCTGGTGCCAACCAGAGGCGTCACTAGCCGAAGTGTTTGGGGAGAAAGGGAGCAGATCTTTTGGATACTTTTCTCTTTTTCTGACTCATTCTGGTAATATTACTATTAAAATTACTTTATAAAAAAACAAATAAGCATGCATCCGCGATTTTTTTTTCTGGATAAAAAACAAAATTCCACATTTTGTGGATATGAACTTTTAACGTTTGCGTTTTTTTTTATTAAGTAATTTTCATAGTAATGTTACCAGAATCAATTAGAAAAATGAGCAGCTTTTCCGTAAGAGGCACTATCTCCCTTCCCCAAATTAAAAAGAACAGAAATTATTACGTATATAAAGGGGGTTGCTCCCTCCTCAACACCTCGCTCTTTACGCTAAAGTTTGAATGTTGTCCCGATTCTTTAAGAATGACTCCTGAAACACAAAGGCCGTTTAATTAGAACAATAAGACGCTTTTTCAAAATTACAAAAACTTTAGAGTAAAGAGCGAGGTGTTGGTGGAGGGGGCAGCCCCTTTAATATAAGTAATTTCTGTTCGTTTTAAGTTTTAATGTTGTTACTTACTTCCAGTTGAAAAAACTTGTTTTTTTTATACATTAGTAATTAGTGATATGTACAAGAATAACACTGCTGAGATTCAGGTAGGAAATGAGATTAGCAGATGGTTTCGTATTAAATCAGGAGTTAAGCAGTTGTTGTGTTCTATCCCCCTTTTATATGGATCGTTTTGATGGATTTCGTCTTAAGAAGCACGGGAAAGGCAATGGGAGACCACGGAATCAAATGAGGAGGAAAAACTTTACTGGAGTTAGATTATGTTGATGATTTAAGCATCCTAGATGAAAGTGTGAGCAAAATGAATGGACTTTTAGAGGTTTTGCAAGCTCAGGGTGCTAGAACAGGTTTGAAAATAAATGTTAAGAAGATTAAGTCACTAAGGCAAGGAATAAGTGAAGATAAAAAGGTGATGCTGGGTAACGAAAAGACTGATCAAGTGCATAGCTTCACTTACCTTGGTAGTATTATTAGTAAAGACTGTGGGAACAGTGAAAATGTTAAAAGTAGAATAGCCAAGGCTCAGGGTGTTTTTCGCAGTTAAACAAAATTTGGAAGAATACAAAGATAAGTCTGCAAACTAAGATTAGAATATTAGGAGCTACAATTATGACAGTGGTCAAATATGGCCTGAAGCTTGGGCGCTCCGAAAAGCGGATGAAGATTTGCTAGACGTTTTCCAGAAAAATTACCTATGGATTGTACAGGGGCACCCGGCTGACTGACTGTATTTCAAACAATAGGCTGTACGGAAAGCGTGGTTTACTTCCGTTTTCTAGGGCTATAATGAGAGAAAGGTTGAGATGGCTAGGGCACGTTCTGTGGATGAAGGATGGCACATTGCCAAGGATTGTCCTTTTTGGCCAGCCGTCTAGGGCTAAACGGAAAGCAGATCGTCCGCGGTTGGGGTGAGAGGATGTCATAAAGAAAGATTTAAAGGAAATGGGAACTTCCTCGGAGGGTGTAAAAAGGGAGGCTTTGAAAGAATTGGGCTGGAGGAGGAGTGAGCTTAACTGTGTTGGCCTCAGGCGGCTTGATGATGCGGTGAGTTGTTAGTAGTAGTAGTAGTATTTAGCTTTTTTGCCAATATTTGAGTCGGGAAAGGCCTGTTGTAATTAATTTAATCCTGGGTACCACCGTTTTAGTTTGGTTTTTAGTAACGAGTTTTAGTAACGAGGCATTATGGCCTCCAGAGCTGGCTAGCTGAATAAACAGCTTTTCAATTATTGTAAACGGATTGATAATTCAGAATTCTTAGTAAATAGTATTTCGTTCCTCTTTTGGCCAGACTGGTTTGCATCCCAAAATGACCGAAAACGCAACTTTGATGTTGCGCAATAACTTTTGCATGAAAAGAGCACAAGAACTTTCACTTCGGTCTAAATAAGCCCTCTCCTAATATTTTAGGACAAGTGGTCACACATCCGTGGCCATCCTTCTTGAAAACAAATTAAAATTTGCCATTTTTTGGACAAGGGCATAGAACTCAGCTATTGCACTTCTTAGATATGTTTAATTTGATGGCGTAATTTCCAAAAAGATCGCTTACAACCCTTTTCCTAAAATTATGGATTTTTTTCAGAATCGTAATTTATGATAGGCAGCATTGAAGCTGATCAAATCTTCACATTTGGAACCACTATGAAAATTTAAGGCATTGGAGGCATATATTTAGAAGTGTCCGCTACTACTCGTCCTTACTGTCTGTCCGTACGTGACACTCTTAGTATAAAATAACCAAATCTTAATAAACTGCCTTAAAAAAAATAATCATTAAAGCGAACCAAAACCAGTGGCAAACATCGCTGTCTATTTTTAATTATTTTTTTTTTCTTTGAGATTAATGTGACATTAAGTGTTTCAAGTAAATTCGAAAATATAAGATGTGCAAACAAATGTCAACATACCTGTAAAAGAGTCTCGCACCTGTCCTTCTGTCCAATAAGACTTGATAGCGCTTAATGGTATTTCTGTGAAGTGATAATCGCAAGATCCAGAAGAAATCATTAGAACCCTGTAAATAAAACATGTGTCCTCATACCTCATAAAAGCTTATTTTTTTCGATTTTTTTTTTCTAAATTGAATCAGCGAATATTTAAAAATTTTCCAAAAAAAATATTTTTGGCTTGTTTTGATCAGCAAAATAAAACTATTTCATAATTTTCTTTTCTTAAGATGTTATATTTTGAATCTCAATGTTTTTATTTGTGCCAGTTATCTATATCTATTCCGTTTTTTTTATAGATTATATTATATGTATATCTATTTTATAGACAATACAAGTTATTTGTTACTAGACAGGTTAGAAAATTAGTTATTGTTAGGTACATCCTGTTAAGGAGAATTGCTACTTCTAAATATAAATGTAGTATCGATCCGTCGATACAACTTAATTAAAAGAACGCAAGTAAAGAGCGACATTAAGACTTGAAACGAACAGAAATTACTCCTTGCATGAGGGGGGGGGGGTGGCTCTCCTCGATTCAAACCTTTTTACGCATAAGTTTTAAAATGTTTCGGAATACTTCTTGGCCTACTAAAGCGGACCTTGTGTTTAAACAGTCGTTCTTAGAAATTGGGACAAAAAAACTAATTTTAGTGTCAACAATTGGGAATTGAGGAGCGGTAAACCTCCTCATATGTGGAATAATTTTTGTTCGTTTTAAATTTTAATATTCTTTTGAGATAAGATGAGATAACTTTTAGGCACTTACCACATTTGTTAAATAACATGATCAACAAACGTAGAAATGGTAAGAACGTATGACGTTTTATTAAGCCACTATTGTGGCTTGAGCAGCGTCACACAATCTTTCATCTTAAACCAAACTCATTCCCTATTCCTACTCATTTCATACCATTCAATACAATTTAACTCTCCCGAATAAAAAAAAGAAAAAAAATAACAAACAACAATCAAAAATATTTAATTCCCACCCAACAAAAACTTTTTTAATCTAATTTTAAACTGAAACTGGTTTTCTGACTCCCTAATGCTCTTCGGGAAACCATTCCACAAATTAACTGCATAATTTCTAATTGCAAAACTAGATCGACTCGTATTCCTTACTTCTGAGACTAAGCTTCCACGACCTCTAATAAATTCCTCTTTCTTTCATTTGAAAAAAACTTATTTTTATTTAATTTCTTTGTTTTGATACCATAGCCAGGGCTACCCTTAATGCAAGAAGAGCTACAGCCCCCTCAAACCCGAATATTCAAGTCAAAGTTTAACTTTTGCGCTACAATGCTTAATTACAAGCATTATCCAAGGTAATCTATTATCTCTGAAATAATAGGGGTGCTTTCGCCCCTTCAGCACTCGTACTGCATGCTTCATTCTATACTGTTTCCTATATCACGTCTCTACCTATTCTAGCGGTAAGCATATTAATCTAATCGTTTACATTACATAGAAAAAGAATATCTGCAAATAAAAGCAATGACCCCATAGCACTCATAGCCTACTAATATTTTTAGCCTACTAATATATTTAGTTCCAAAAATATTCCCTGGAGTGAAGGGAGGCTGGACATTAATTTCTACTCCCGCCCCCAAACCTCCTATGCCAGCTATTCCCCTCGACTACCTCTTTTCACCAAATACATCTGATTAGACTTGTAATATAGCCATTTTGTCCTGGAGGATACACTTCTTATTTCAGATCTAATTTCTGGTATTACAGATTCTACTTAATAGACTCTATATAGGCCTCGTTTATGGTCCAAACAAGCATACTTCTCGGGTTCTTACCATTGAACATGCCACATCAGGTTTCCGCACTAGCTATGCCAAACTGGCTGCACTGAAGTACAGTTATAGTAATAGTGTAGCCTACTGGCCAAATTATATAGTGCCCGACTTCTGCCTCCCGTGAAGTATATTTTGCCACTTTGGGATTCGCTGTCTAAAACTGAGCAGTTAAAAGTTCGATTGGCACTCTGTCGTTATATAAAAGTTTTATTAAGATTCCCACTGTATTACAGGAATAGTATTATTTTGCAAATATATTGTGTTCCTGGGCCTTTAGATGTATTGGATTCATTTGAGTGCGATATGTTTAAGAGAAGTTAAAACCGTTTACTTTAATTTCTGCCATTTAGCATTATTTACAAATGTTGTTTGGATTAATTTTGTATTATCTGATTTCCTTGTTTAGAAATTGATTGATTTTTCTTAAATTTTTTTTCTGCTTCTTTTTTGTATGTTTTGAGCGGGCAAATATAGGCTACCTATATGACGGGAACCCTTGCTTTTTATGCTAAAGTTTAACTGGTAATTAATTGAAGCATTTTATAGCACAAAAAGTTTACCCAGTTGCTAATTGCATGTATTTCGGTTCATCTATCATAATATCGTCAACTAATTGCTTGTAGCACGAACCTTCCTTCAGATTATTTTAGATAAAGCTTATCAAATATTCGTATTAATAGCTTAGTTTTGAATTTCCAGCTATCGATCCGGCTATCAAAACCCTTATAAAACATGTTAAGCTCACCACCGAGTGTCATCCAAGTAGCAGACTGCTGAGACTGGATTGCTAGGTGTACGTCTTGATTCTGCAGTGTTTGGTCTGTTTAGCTGCCAGACATTCACATGAGCACCACCTCTCAAAATCTACAACAGAGTAACCAGCATTAAAAGCTGTTCCTGCTTAAGGATGATTAATTTACCAAGATGGCGTTGAAATAATTCTTAATGCATCTTTAGGATTAGTGTTTCTGAAACGTTCCCTGGGGAGCAAGACATTTGAAATATTTCGGGCTTGCCAAGAAACCCCTCCCAAAAAAGATACCAGGGCCCTGGGAAATTTTCTGATTAATTTTCTGAGCTTTCTGTTGTAAATGAGCTTAAGTTTACTAAGGTCCCATCCAAATTCTAAATTTTTGATAATTGTTGACAATATACAAACTTGAATTTGATTGGATACAAATAACAGTGAATGCAAATATTAATTGGATAGATACCGTTTTTTGTAGGCTACCTTGCATCGAGCGTTGAGTTTGGCTTTCAATTCAATTTAATTCAATTTTAAATTTATTAAATACTACAATAATTACATAAATACACTTAGGCGCTAAAGGTCCCAAGAAGCATAGCTTGTGGAGGACCTCGTATCAGTCAGAAAATCCACACAAAACAAATCAGTGAAGTAAAAAAAAAAAAAAATACAACAATTAAATAAAACCACAATACAAGAAAAATCAACAATATTAAAAAAAAAAAAAAACTACTGCTACACAATATCCTTAGACTTAATTTTCTCCAAACTGAAAATTTCCTTGTAATTTATTTAAATTCCAAACCATTAGTAATAATTTTAAGCAACGGGGTTCTAATCTGATTCAACATAATAAGAGAAGAAAAAAGAAAAGAAGAAAACTAGATGAAGTAAAGCGGAAAAAAATAGATAAAGCAAAATGAATAAACAAATAAAAAAGCGAAAATACTTCAAGCCTTAGAGAATATTTTTCTGCAAAGGGAAGAAGAGTTTTTAATAAGAGAAAGAACACTGGGAATAGAGTTCCAAGCGCTAAGAATATAAGCATGTTCCAGCTTCAACAAAAAGTCAATAATATTTAATAGAAATGTAATTTTTCTTCCAGGTGCGAACAAATTAACAGCTGGAACGATCGAAAGTTAACTTTTTATTAAATTTGTAATTAATTTTTGTAAATACAGTTAACTAGCATCTTCAGTACATTAACTTCTGCAGAGTAATCATCAAATTGGTAAAAACAGAATCAGAATTCTGATTCTGATTCAGATTCTGATTCAGTACATTAACTTCTGCAGAGTAATCACCAAATTGGTAAAAACTGGGGTAAATGACCGATTTTATGAGAATTAGTCAGCACTAGGCATTAACACTCATACTTTTCGTATCTTAAATAACTACTCATTAAAATTGTTCATATTTTATTAGTCATTATAATGTTTATTAAGGCATTATTTAATAAATCGTTCCAGGTTCGTAGTTAATCCCTATTAAGTATTAAGTAAATATGCTTTAAAGTAAAATTTTCACCTGGAACGTACCCTATCTAGCAGGGCTTATCGGATAAGTAATCTTGGTATAGTCAATCAAGCTAGGAATAGACAAAACGCTTTGTTTCCCAAAAAATTGTTTCCAAAAAAATCGCAAAATTGTTTGCCAATTTCTCACACTTTGGGATGATCCTACTTATGTGTGAACACTATGTTTTGACATATAAATTCCGAGTTACTCATTTGGCAAGGCATATAGTAACTGCTGGATTATTATGGGATAGTTAACTAAGATAACATAACATTTTAATTTTTTTCTACAAAGCTATAAGATCCTTTAATACACAAGACGATTCTAATTTATTTTTACTTACCCTTATATCTCTTTCAAAGAAATCACGTTCGTTCCTAGCAGTTACAGCACATTTTCTGCAATTTCTGACAGGGTCCACAAAACCCATCCTGGGGATTGAATAATAATAGCTGGAGCATCTGTCGCAAAAAATTCTTCCACATCTTCTGCAGTGATGCTATAATTTAATTGAATAATTTATAGCATGATATATAAATGACATACAATATAGCGGCGTCAATTCGCTAAGGTGTGGGGGGAGGGCAAAATTCGGTTTCAAGATCTATTGGCAAGAAATTTTGTTATATCCTGTTATTTTCAATTTTTTCCATGAAAATACTAAATAAAAAGGTATTTTTAATGAAGGTACCAAAAAAATTATTTTTAAAAAATAAAAAGGTCCAAAATCTCCACTGCCCCTCCCAATAGACACTGCTAACATGACATCAAACTGCTCCTGCTAATTATGGTTGCAGCGAAAGTTGCAACCTAGCAATGGGCGAATTACGGCCAATAGTAACCAAAACTTTAAAATTGTGCTTTGAAAAAAAGTAAGAAACTGTTAAGTTAGAAAAAACTGTGATTTGTAGCTGATTCAAGAATGGTAACTATTATTTTGATTAATCTTAATCGTAAAATATTAATTTCAAAAAAAATTACCCAAATTTCAAAAAAAGAGCCTGAAACCCCTCAAAACGGCTTTGGATAAAAAAAGAAAATACGACATAGAAATCACCATTGTGAAAACCCCAGTCAGGAAAGGCACAGAGTCCCCCCTTGAACAACAAGGAAATTCAAATTTTTACCTGGAAACACAGTGTCCCTTTTTTTTATCATAGGCAGCGCAAGCGCTGCCTAAGTAAAGAACGATGTTGGTACAATGAACAACTTTTTTTTTTTTTGGTTCTCGGTCTTAGGCCAGGGCACTTCGTTGCGAAGGAGTTGTCGTAGGGACTTCGAAAAGGGTTCATTCGATTCGAAATTGGAGTGGCTTGTGCCCTTTTTAATAGTTGAAAGTGATAGGAAGGCAGCTAACACCCCTTCCACACGCACCATTTCCAAAAAAAAACCAGATCCAATTAAAATTTTGAGATAGCCAATTTGTTCAGTGCAGTTGATTTCGAAATTGAAATTATGGTTTTCAGGAGGACACTCCCGCACGGCCTTCAGGGCAAGGGTTGTAAGTTATGCCCTGGGGGCATATAAGATTTTTATAGAAAGCGTTGTCTTAGAAACTTCAAAACAGGCTCGTTCGATGGGAAATTCAACGGGGCTAGTGCCCTTTTTATTAGTCGAAAGTGATTGAAGGGCAACTAGCCCCCTCTAACGCCCATCTTTTCCCCAAAACATCCAATCTAAATTTTGAAATAGCCATTTTGTTCAACGTAGTTTAAAGTTCTGGAAATTAGATCTTTGATGATGACTCAGGGCAAGGGTTGTAATTTATGCCTTGGGTGCATATAAGGTTTTTTCTAGAAAGCGTTATCGTAGAAAATTCAAAAAAGGACTCATTTGATGGGAAATTGAAATGGCTAGTGCCCTTTTTAATAGTCGAAAGTGATTGGAAGGCAACTAACACCCCTTCCACGCCCACCATTTTTCCAAACACATCCGATAAAAATCTTGAGATAGCCATTTTATTCAAAGTAGTTGAAAGGTCCGGAAGTTATATTTGAGGATGACACTCCCCCACAGCCCTCAGGGTAAGGGTTGTAAGCTATGTCCTAGGGGGCATATAAGATTTTTATTGAAGGCTTTGTCATAGAAACTTGAAAAAGGGCTCATTCGATGGGAATTCAAAGGACTAGTGCCCTTATTAATGGTCGAAAGGGCAACTAACCTCCCTCTCAGCCCACCTTTTCCTCCAACACATCCAATCAAAATATTAAGATAGCCATTTTGTTCAACGTATTTAAAAATTTTTGAAATTAGGTCTTTGAGGATGATAACCCCCCTTAGAGCCCTCGTGGCAAGGGTTGTAAGTTATGCCCTGGGGGCATATAAGCTTTTTATAGATAGTGAGGTTGTAGAAACTTTAAAAAGGGCTCATTCGATTGGAAATTAGAAGGGCTTGTGCCCTTTTAATTGTGTTAAAAAGTCTGGAAATTATGTTTTTGAGGATGACACTCCCCCCA
>JAQQPU010028772.1:0-10395 GCA_029168905.1 Artemia sp. Kazakhstan ARC1039
TCTTTCACAATTCTAGAGTTAAAATTTCCATAAGGCTATTTAGATAAAGTGGCACTGCCTTGAGTCACGCTTGCAATCTTGTTCGCATAAAAATCGCATTCCCTACACCTAATTAATAAATACACAGTACAGATTAAACAAGTAAATAGACATTAAAGAAAAAACACCATTACAATAAATGCCAGTCAATAAAGACAACCATTCATATATTTTAAAAAACAAATGAAGATTTTAATATATTCCAAAGAACAAAGTAAAGGCATTTATCCTTTCTTTTACTTCTCAAATCAATTGTTTTTTTTTTCTTTTCTAACTTTCAGCTTATGAAATTTCAGCAAATCCCAAAATCAACTTCCAAATATACCCTTCCAAAACAAAAAACGTAGATGAAGCTTGTTTTTACGCAGACACACGTTACAATTCTCACAAAAATTCTATGACTTTCAAATTTATTTTATCAAAAATGAAAATTCGACTAACTCGCTCTAATGTCTTCTCAACTGACACATGTCCACCGATAAGTAAATGATCATGCGATAGCTTTATTGCGGAATCTATTAGGATGCTTGGCAAGCCAATTCTAGATGTTCTAGGGTACCCTTTTTCATTACCAACGCCTCCTACCGGATAGCAATAAAGAACATCATCCTTCATAAATAAACTGTCAAAAATTCGAACCAACCACAACGGTAAGTCTCTCTCTTTTGAACGCATGACTTCATCTCTCTTCACACATGAAATATTCTCTTTGTCGCCGAAATTTGCATTACTCTCTCTCGGCAAATTTGCATCTCTCTCACTAGGCGCGCTACCTGCGGGATTTCTGAGGCTGGGTGATCCACCGCCTACCCCATTCCGCGCCAAGTCCAGGCCTTTGTAAAGTCTCTTCCTGATTTAAATTGTGTTAATAGATTAACCTAGCTGTCAATATTTTTGTTACAACTTCCGCTTGTCACGGAATCCAAGGGATTTCCTTGAATATGTGTTTAACCATAGTAATGTGAAAAGTGATCAGATTCCTAGAAAATATTCATAAACCCATAGAAAGATACGTATATATTGGTGCGTTTAGCCTTTGGATAGGCAGAATCGAACTTATGCATTGTACGTGATAAGTATGTAGAAAGCTATGGCTTTGATATAAATAAAGACTGTTTATATGAAATCTCCATTGGACTTGAATATATTGCTCTGCAGAATGGTATACTAGTTGTAAGCACCATTGGATGGACTCGCCCAACTATTAGACAACAAAAGTAAAGCTTACACCTTCCTGATCCAGGATCCCCTGAACTACACTCCTTCCAGGTTCCTCCTTATAACCTTGAAGCTGGTCCCTCGGTCAGTTTTCTATGGATTCATAACATTTTGCAACCTTATACGCTTCTTTCAAAGTACTATACTCCTCCTCATGTTCTAATAGATACCTCTTTATATTCACCCTTGAGCCCTCAACAAAACAATGCAAAGCTATCCCTTCGGGAAAAACAGGTGGAGTTCCCAATTCAAACCCGTAAGCTTTCGCTGCACTCTCAACTCTCATATAAAACTGATATACTGTTTCATTAGCTGACTGCTTGAACTCAGCTAATTCCTTAAATTTTTTCCCAGCGGTTTTTCCCGGCAAATACGCCTCGGTCAATTCTCTTTGCAATTCTTCTAAACTTACACTACCCATAAGGTCCCTATCCTCAAAAAAAATCAACAACTGTTCTCTGACCCTCAACGGAATTGCATTGATCATTTGACTGTCAGACCAATTGATCAACGCTTTCACCCTTTTCAATTGGCTGAAAAATGGCTTAATAAACTTTGGATTATCTAAAACTGGAATATTTGCTAAGGGGTCCATAATAGGTCCAATTACACCCCGACCTTCACTGTAAACATGACCCTCATCTCCCAATAATCTATTTATTGGAAGAAAGGACACGATGAGCATGTTTTTACTATTTTTACAAAACTATTTTTTTTAACTATTTTTAACATAATACCTATCTCAAAATTTTCATCTGATGCATTTACGGCGTAAAGGGGTGGGGGCTAGTGGCTCTCCGATCTCTTTTGAATCTTAAAAAATGAACGAGAACTTTGAGTTTCCATTCAAATGAACCCTCTTCGAAGCTTATACGAGCATCCCTTTTGACTACCAAAAAGTGAGCTCGAACTTTCAATTTCCAATCAAATGAGCCCTCGCTGAAGTTTATAAGAGAATCCCTTTCACAAGAACCATATATGCCCCAGGGCATAACTTACAACGCTTGTCCTCGGGTCCTGGGGGGGTTGTGACGACACCTGAGTTTTTTTATCTGACTTTTGAGCAATTTTTAACTTAATGGCTATCTCAAAATTGCATTGGAATTATTTGGGGGAAAAGGGGTGTGGGAGGGGGGCTAGTTGCCCTCTAATCTCTTTTCACTCAAAAAAATTGAACTAGAACTTTACATTTCCAATCTTTGGAGCCATCTGAAGTTTTTATGAGCATTCCTTTAATAAGAACCCTATATTCACCCAGGGCATAACTTACAACGCCTGCCCTTGGGCCCTCGGGGGCTGTGTCTTCCCCGGAGTTTTCGTTATATGGTCTTTGAACTATTTAAAAAAATGGCTATCTCAAAGTTCTTATCGGATGGGGTTGAGGAAAAAAAGGGCGTGGAGGGGGGGGGGATAGGTGCCCTCCAATCTCTTTTGACTCTTAAAAAGTGAACTAGAACTTTCAATTTCCAATAAATTGAGCCATCTTTGAAGTTAATAAAAGCATCCCTTCCATAAGACCCATATATACCCCCAGGGCAAAACTTTCAACACCTGCCCTCGGGGTTGTGTCGACACCGGAATTTTTTATATGATCTTTGAACTATTTTAACAAAATAGCTATATAAAAATTTTTATCGGATGCATTTGGGAAAAAAGGGTTTGGGGGGGGGGTTGAGCTGGTTACCCTCCGATATCTTTTGACGCTAAAAAAGTAGCCCTCTCTGAAGTTTATACGAGCATTCCTTCCATAAGATCAATATATGCCCCCAGGGCATGACTTATAACCCTTGCCCTGAAGACTGTGGGGGGAGTGTCCTGTTCCGACACATAATTTCCAGAACTTTCAACTACGTTAAACAAAATGGCTATATCAAAATTTTGATTGGATGTGTTTGGGGAAATGGTTGGCGTGGAAGGAGTGTTAGTTGCCTTCCAATCCCTTTCGACTATTAAAAAGGGAACTAGCCATTTAAATTTACAATCGAAAGAGCCCTTTCTGAAGTTTCTACGACAACGCTTTCTATAAAAACCTTATATGCCCCCAGGGCATAACTTACAACCCTTGCCCTGAGGGATCTGGAGGGGGGGAGGGTTTGTTATCATCAAAGACCTAATTCCCTGAATTTTCAACCACGTTGGACAAAATGGCTATCTCAAAATTTTATTGAATGTGTTTGGGGAAAGTTTGGGCGTGATAGGGGGGAGGGGGTAGAATCAAACCATCAGGTTCATTTTATATCCATATGGGATGGATGAAAATTAGGTGAGCAAGGATTTAAATTCTGCTCCCCATTTCAAACAGATCGTGCTCAATAGTAGCCGAAACGATAAAAAACGGAATTTTGGCACTAGTAGATACATCAATAGTATTGGATTTTTATGCTGATTTCAAATATGTTTCTTCAAGTTTAGTTTTACCTATTAAAAGTTACAAGCCGGAAAAAATTAGCCTTATATTCGAAAAAAGGGGAAACAACCCCTAAAAGTGATAGAATATTAATGAAAATTAAACCATCAGAGTCAGCATAAAAGAAAACCCTACTGTACATGTTTCAAGCTTCTATTTGCAAAAATGGGGAATTTTGTATTTTTTGCCAGAAGAAAGATCACGGATCCGTGTTTATTTATTTATTTACTTTTTATTTATTTATTTATCATTTTTTTTCCAGGGATGATTGTATCGATCCAATAGTCCTAGAATATTGTGAGAAGGCTCATTTGAACGGAAATTAAAAGTTCAAGCGCCCTTTTTAAGTGACCTCAGAAATTGGAGCGCAACTTAGCCCCTTTCCACGCTCTTTTTTTCCCGAAGTCACCCGATAAAATTTTTTCAGATAGCCATTTTGTTCAGCAAACTCGAAAATCTGATAAATATGTCTTTGAGGATGGCTTAATACCCCACAGTTCCCGGGGGAAGGGCTGCAAGTTATAAACCTTGCCCATTGTTCATATAGTATTGGTTACTGAAAAGTATACAGACGTTTTCAGGAGGGGTTTTTTCCTGGTGGGGGCAGGGGGGTCAGAGAAGAGGGTTACGTAGGAGGATCTTTACATGAGGATATTTCCTTAGGGGAAGGGAAATTTCTATGAAGGGGGCCGAATTTCCCAGAATTATTTAAAAAACGATCAGAAATTAAAAAAAACAAGTTTTTTCGCTTGAAAGTAAGGAGCAACATCAAAATTTAAAACAAAAAAATTATTACGTATGTGACGGGGTTTCACCCCCTAGTCAATACCTCTCTCTTTCCGCTAAAGTTTTTTTAGTACTTTTAAAAGAGCTATCTATTCTAATTAAACGGTCTTTGTGATTGAGGGGTTTGTGATTCGAACAAAATTCCAACTTTAGCGTAGAGAGCGAGGTATTGACTAGGGGGCGAATCCCCTCATATATGTAATAATTTAAGCTCTTTTTAAGTTTTAATGTTGCTCCTCACTTTCAGTTGAAAAAACTTGTTTTTACGAATGTTTCTTCATATAAATCTATTTTTATTTTTAAAAGCAAATATATCAAATATGTCTTTTTCCCGAAGTATTGCTATGCAAAAGCCGATCGTTGATGTAAGGAATGGGGGCTGAGATGGTGACAGCTTGAAGCATATTTGGTTTAACACCTAATATGGTACTAAAAATGAACAGAAAATAGATTAAAAATGAAAGTTTTTAGAAGTGAAAATAGAGAATGGTGTTAAAAACTAAAAGAGACAGCTATTATAAATTATACATCTGTGGGACTCCCCTTCTCCTAACTCACCCACATTTTACGCTAAAATTCGACTTTTTCATAGGTACTTCGATAATGAATATTCCAACAAAACAGCAATCAAAATAGTATCAAAAAGTATATTTACATCGTCTCAAGAACGGTTGGGACTATTGATCTACATTTGCGAACAAATTTTTGTAATTTGTAAGCTAAAAAAATTAACTACAAAATTTGTAAAAAACTACAAATTTTTTAGTTGAAATGTTTTGAAAGGCAATTGCTAAATAAAAGGTTTCATTTACCCATCAACTACGTTTCTTGTACTCAGAAATGCTTTCAACTAAAGACAATAAAACTCTAGCGCAAAGAATGGGAGGGGTGTAGTTCCCCTCTAATATAAACTTTCACTTCTCTTTACTGAAGGCTTGTTATCGCTCTTTACTTTTATTTGAAAAAACTTTTTTTAACATTTGTGCTTAATATATTTAAAGTCGAACAAATTAATCGCTTTGCAATAACGGAAATGTAAGTCCATTTAATCGAAAAACCTCCTTTCAAAAAGAACCCTTCTTGAGTTTTTTGCCTCGTTAGTTTGGAAAATCTTATTCAACCAGAGTTTTAGGATTTCCCATTTCTGGAACTGCTTAGCTTCTGATATCCCTTACGTGGTGTGATTAAGACAGGGATTACTTCTAGAGTAACAAACAAGAGGATTTTCACTAGAATAGAGGCTTCACAGACAATTCATTCGTCCAGAAACAGTGATAAATGTCATCAACTGAAAACAACTTGAATTGTGAAGGCGAGGTTCAAGTATAACAACTATGTATAGTAACAGAGCCTGAACCTTGTAGACATATACACTTGAGAAAAAAAAAATGAAAGAAGCAAAATCCTGAGGTTGCGAATACATAATCCATTTGAGGGAGAAATAGTAGAGTAATGAATTAGTTAAAGAGAGAGAGGATGAAAGAAAATGAGAGAAAGAGAGAAAAAAGGGAGGGTAAAAATGGCATGTTATTTTATTTGCGTAGAAAGGTAAAAACAGTTTAATTATTTTTTTGTCATGAATTTTGCGCTAAGCAATTTTATTTGCCAATAAATCCACGAAATCTTAAGTTTAAACTCTTACGAAATTTATACACATAATTTAAGGTGTTATTACAAAAATTGCTATGTTTCTAAGAATATTTTTTAGAATTTTGATTTTTTAGGCATGAGAATTTTTTAAGCTTTAGTTAGAATTTATTTTTTATTATTTATTTATATATTTTTTTATTCAAGTAATAAACTGACTATTAAGTTTTTGAGAGGCTTTTGGTATTTTTCATCAATAGTATATATGTTTTTCTATTACCTCAATCACTAAAAGTTTTCTTACTAATGTTATTTCAAGGTTACTTATCCAATGTAAGATAATATCTATTCGTTTCATGTTTTAATGTCACTCTTTACTTTCCTCTGAAATGATATTTTCATTTAATTTAATATTCTTTTTTTTTCAGGCTATGGAAATATTACACCAGTTACCATTGCTGGCAAAATCATGACGATATTTTACGCAATGATTGGCATGCCCATATTCCTATTGTACGTTTCAAATATTGGTGATATATTAGCAACTTCTTTCCGATGGACCTATGTTAAGATATGCTTATGTGGAGGAAAGAAAAAACGCTCCCCTAGTGGTAGTCTAGGCAGTGATACAGATCAAGGAGACCCTTTAGCAGTAACCGTTCCCTTAACCATCTCAGTGAGCATCATTGTTGGGTATGTCTATGGAGGAGCACTTCTGTTCATGAACTGGGAGGACTGGAACCTACTAGATAGTTGTTATTTCTGTTTCATATCTTTGAGTACTATTGGTTTTGGTGATATTGTACCAGGTGACTCATTCAGTGCCTCTGACGGGGTGGAGCCAAGCTTAATCTTTTGCTCAACATATCTAATAATTGGTATGGCCTTAATTGCTATGTGTTTTAATTTAATGCAAGAAGAAGTAGTTGCTAAAATACAAAGAGTTGGAAGAGCGTTTGGCTGCGTGAAGAGTGATGAGTGAAAAAATGAGCGAGTGATGAGTGAAAAAATGAGCGAGTGATGAGTGAAAAATTGCTCAAATGTAGTTTTATCATATTTTCATACTGCTTGTTACCATATCTGATATATTTATAATTGTTCTGCATTATTATACTCACGCCCTCAGACGTATTTTCTCATGCTGTTTTCTTACCGTATTTAGAAGGGTTACACATCACCTTTTTGCTCTTTTTTGGTGCCAGAAGTAACCTATTCCCCTTGACCTTCTTATATGTACGTGTGTTTATCTTCGTGCAATTTCTGAGCGTTTTTATGGGGAAGTCTGAGTGTTTCTCTACTAACAACTCAACTCAGCACTACGCCACCAGAGGACTATACAGCTGCGTGTGCTTATCCTTCACCCAAATAAACCTCAACCACATACTAACTACGCAATAAACCTTACTGAAAGATCTTTGTCCAACTTAGGTGAATAGACTATAGAAGTCGACAGGAGTTTCTGTTAAAAATGTTATTAAATATAGTTTATCTTTGCATCAAATTTCCTTTAAAAAAATCCTCAATGTATCATGATTGCAGCTTCAGATGTAACCTAGTAAAAAACAAACTCTCTCCCATATAAATTGATTTTTTTTTCTTTGTAGATTGAGAGAATTTATCACAAAAAAAAAACAATATACAAAAAAGAACTATTTGCCATACAGCCTTATAGCTTGTGCAACCATTCTCGAAACTACAAAACAAATCACTCATCAATGGATTCCAATAAAGAAACAAAAAGAAAAACAAAAAGAAGAACAAGCCAAATAATCACCACTTGAGACCCTGTACTATACTAATCTAATATTACAATACTATTCTATATTATTTCCCTACTCTATCTAAAAAAAAAAAATCATAAATACCAAAACAATGGTCCCTAAGCGACTTACGAAAAGTTGGCATATCATTCTTTTGAATTATATCATTAGGCAGAGACTCCCATATAGAAGGAAGAACATGGCGAATCGAAAATGCAGACCTTGTAGACCTTTTGCCCAGTTTTATAATAAGTGACAAATTCCTTGTCTCATTTTCAGGCTGATGTGTCTCAAACGTGCCAATCAAAAATTCCAGTGCATTTTTATGCAATATCTCAAAAATAAAAAGAGCCTTATAAAATTAAAAAACAGTGAAATTGGCAAAATATAAATTTGTTTTACAACTATCTCTTACTGACACCCGTTTATCACAATTAATAAGAACCCGAATCGCCGAATATCGGAGAGCACGTAATGAATGTGTTTGAAAAGTATATGACCTTACAAAACAACAATAAATCATATAAGGGTGGGCAATGGAAAAATATGTCAATCTAAGTATTTTAACTGGAAAAAATTATTTCAGTTTTCTCAGAATCTCTACATTCCGAGCAATTTTAGATGATATACATTGTATGCTCTTTGATAAAATAAGAGTCTTATCCATTATTACACCAAGATATTTCACAGACGATACACCCTCAATACGGTAAGAATCAACATTTAATTCATTTAACCAAGAATAATAATTTGGCAATCTAGAAAAAAATATCCAATGGGATTTCTTATAATTCAGCTTTAGGTGATTAACCATCATCCACTTGTCTATCATTGACATACTATCTCTTGTCATAGTTAGTAATTCACTTTCTGTCCTTGCTGCCACCATAAGACGTGTATCATCCGCAAACAGAACTAAAGCTTTATTAGAGTCCCGTTATCTTTGGGCCCTTCCAACTTCATTATACAGCCCACCAAGTGCTAATATAATTCATTTACATATAATGCAAACAGAAGCGGTCCCAAGGGGGACCCCCTGTGGGACTTCACATCTTGCTTTATGATCTATTGATGGACCTCCAATTTCACAATAAAGGACTCGGCCTTTAATATAGGAAGCGAAAAGTCGCATTGTATTCCCGCGAATGCCTCCATTTTATAACTTCTTCACTAAGATCAAATGCTCACAAGTATAAAACGCGTTTAATATATCTAGAAATACTGAACCAACTCTAAATTTATTATCAGAGCCATCATTTACAGTTGTAATCGGGAACTGGATAACATCTTCTGTAGGATAACCTCTACGAAAACCAAACTGATTCTTATCATGATTGGATTATTTGTAATCATTCAACTAAATTATCCTAATTAAAACCTAACTGACTCCTAATTAAATTATCCTAAGTAAATCCTAACTAAATTATCCTTTTGATTGGTATAGCCCTAGAAAGAAGGCCTAGAATATAGCCTTGAACCTCATTTTTCGCTTATATGTCTGCCGGGAATAACTTTCTGGAAGAATGATTTGGAAATCAGGCTATCATGAGTAGAAGGCTATCTTATACTCCCAGGCGACACCCCTGCTGCCACCTACAACTTTTTTTTATATAATTTATGTCTGTTTGTTGTCAGTGAGAATGAAAAAACAGGAATTTTCTCACATTGATGGATGTTTTCTTGGACGGTTATGTGTGTTGGTCAATTTATTTGATGTTTTCCATGGATGTCAACAGTAATTTATGTCTGTTTTATGGTTTTTGTCAGTGAGAATGAAAAAACAGGAACTTTCTCACATTTATGGATGTTTTTATGGTTATTGTCAGTGACTGAACAGGAACTTTCTCACATTCATGGATGTCAACATCAATTTATGTCTGTTTTATGGTTTTTGACAGTGAGAATGAAAAAACAGGAACTTTCTCACTTTTCTGGATGTCAACATCATTTTATGTCTGTTTTATGGTTTTTGTCAGTGAGAATGAAAAGACAGGAATTTTCTCACTTTTATGGATGTTTCTTGGATGGTTATGTGTGTTGGTCAATTTATTTGATGTTTTTTATGGATGTCAACATCAATTTATGTCTGTTTTATGGTTTTTGTCAATTGATTACATAATATCTCCAAACACATAACACTACCCACTAATTTCCTATCTTATGCTCTATAAACAATGGCTTTCTCACTCCAGGAACTATATTCAAGCTTTAGTTTTTTGGGGTTTAGGAGGAAAAAAGGTACCTAGGTTAGTTTAGGTTATGTATTTATTATATGCTATGCTTTATCCCCACCCTCCTAATGTGTCAATATACAGCCAAAATTTGTTTCTAAACTATTATATTTTTATCCTATTTTTTTTTATTTCACTAGCATTAACCAAACTTAACTTCTCGCATGTTCCCCAGATATTAGAACAGTACCTTTTTTTCCTGCATTGCTTTAGTATAAGTGTGACATCCTTTTCACTAATAAATACCCATAATTTTTTGAAGGCCTATAGGATATATGTTCTGAAAATTCAATCGATTATTATTATTGTTGCTGGTTTGTCTGTGAGTCCAGGCAATTTGATGTTCATATGTTAGTCCTAAAACTCA
>JAQQPU010028775.1:0-10394 GCA_029168905.1 Artemia sp. Kazakhstan ARC1039
CCAGAAAAAATCCCCCCTGAAAACATCTGTATACTTCCCAATAACCAATACTATATGTTAACATTGGGTAAAGTTCATAACTTTCAGCCCTTCCCCCAGGGACTTCGGGAAATTAAATCATCCTAAAAGACATATTTATCATATTTTCGACCATGCTGAACAAAATGGCCATCTCAAAATTTTGATCGGGTGACTTTGGGAAAAAAATGAGCGTAGGAGGGGGCCTAGTTCCCCTCCATTTTTTTGGTCACTTAAAAAGGGCACTAGAACTTTTAATTTCCGTTCGAATGAGCCCTCCTACGATTTTCTAGGACCGCTGGGTCGATACGATCACCCCTGGAGGAAAAAAAAATAAAAATAAAATAAACACGCATCCGTGATCTTTCTTCTGGCAGAAAATACAAAATTCCACATTTTTGTAGATAGGAGCTTGAAACCTCTACAGTAGGGTTCTCTGATACGCTGAATATGATGGTGTGATTTTCATTAAGGTTCTATAATTTTTAGGGGGTCTTTTCCGCTTTTTTTCCTCAGGCGCGTAACTTTTGATAGGCTGGATTAAAGTTGATGAAACTTATATATTTGAAATCAGCATTAAAATTTCATTCTTTTGATGTATCTATTGGTATCAAAATTCCGTTTTCTACAGTTTCGGTTACCATTGAACCGTGTCGCTCCTTACTTAATGTTCGTTACGACGAACTGTTTGATAGTCAACTCATCTTAAGCGCATTTAACCGCGGTCTTGACAGGTCGGTAGTTCTTATATACTGTATTGAAAACTCTCAATGAAGAATGAAATTAGGCTACCGAGTGGGATAAAAACTCTTTCTATAATTATCCCAGTTCGAAAAGGAATTCGCCAAGGAGCTATCTCTTTGTTCTCTTGGCTACCTCTTTTCCATAATGGTGTACTTGAAGCTTAGCACGCGGGACGCCAGTCCAAAGCCGTTTTGGCCGATTCGAGCCCTTTTCCTGGTCGGCAAAAGGCTCAAAGACAAAGGTATCAGATTTCACACAGAGTTGAGTAAACAAACTCGAAGAGGGTGACTTCCAGGGGTTCCTTACGCTTTCAATATTAGTTATATTTTCCCAGTACATCCAACTTATTCGCACAATTTGTCGAATGTCCAACTCTCAAGCTAACGCTTTCAAATTATACACACCAAATAAATCATTTCAAGAGCTAAAGCTTCACTAAATCAAAGTCCAACTGACCGCTTTTGAACAAAAGGAAGCGTTAAACCCCTCAGCATAATTTATGCGCCCACATCCGTTTGATTCCAAGTATTTTAGGCTCTTTGTCGGGTGATAAGCAATTTGAAACGCTGGTATGTAAAGTATTCGAAGGGGCTGCAGTCAGCAAGTGTTTCTTATAAAAATATGCTGCAACCGCTTCAATAGAATATTTTTCACTGCATTTTTAAGTACCAATTACGACAATATTGACTGCAGCGATCTTGCAGGCAAACCCAAAATAGGTTTTTGAGTTTTTTTGGCATTTCAGGAAAAATAAGTGTCGGCTTTAGCATTTTGCTAAATCAAAATGTTCACCTGATTCTATTCTATTAGAAAAGACTGAGACCGCCTAACTGCCTAAACTATTAATGTCAGTCAAACTCAAAACGCTTACTATGGGAGAGATAGGAAGGTCGCTTCAAGTATGGTCGCCCCTTAAGCCGAGCATTCTGTATCTTGGTCAAGATAGCTCTTTATTGAATTATGCCGACGATATTTTGTATTTTAGTCGTTCATTTTCCCGTTTTGAAGAGAGTTTTATGGCATTATAAAGATCATATGAGGAAAAAGGTCTGTCTTTCAACGAAACTAAAACAAAGTTTATTGTTTTCAATAGTAAAGGAAGTGTTCCTGCCCCAGAGGTAAAACTTTGCGACAAGATAATAAAATCTTCTTCAAGTACAGTAAATTTTGGTCTACTGGTGGTTTGTTATGTTAAATCGACTCATCTTTTGTTAATTGATCATTTTACTAGTAAAGTCCGAAAAGCTTACGGTACGATTGTATCTTCGAAATCTTCATATAGCCGACGGATCCGGGCCCAGATATTTTCGGTGATGGCTACACCACACGTGTTGAAGCTCTCTCCTTTTTGTTTTTTTTTATCTGACAAGAATAAACGTACAGTATTTTCTTGTTACAACCGTTTGGGTAAATTCCATTTGCGTTTGCCTCCTTGGAAGCGTAATAGAGCTATTAGCAACCAATATAACTTATCGAACCCGTACATGGTTGTTCAGAAAAGACTAAAGAAGTTTTATATAAATTTAACAGAAAATAAACTATGTGAAGCTTTGTGATATTAGTTTCCATTTTCTGTTCTGCTTGTATATATTTGTGCATTTTTATTTGATGATTTTTTTTGGTACCATCTTTCCTTCTAGTACTGCGCTAGTGACATTATGTCTTTTTAGAGGGAAATTACATAAAACAAAACAAATTTTTGCAACTGTAAGTAAGGAGCAACATTAAAACTTAAAATGAACAGAAATTATTACGGATATGAGGGGGGTTGCTGCTCCTTAACACCTCGTTCTTTACGCTAAAGTCTTTTAGTACTTAAAAAAACACTTCTTATTATTCTAATTAAACGAACAGTATTTCGAGAGTCGCTCAAGAATTGGGACAGAATTCAAACTTTAGCGTAAAGAGTGATGTGTTAAGGAAGAGCAACCCCCTTTATACGTAATAATCTCTGTTTGTTTAAAGTTTTAATGTTGCTCCTTACTTTCACTTGAAACAACTTATTTTTTCTATTTAATGCTAATCGTTTTAAAGTAATGCCAGGACATATATCTAAACCTCCATGGATAAATTCCCCCCTCCTCACGGATTTAATTTCCACGCAGTTAAATCCTAATGAAAATTTACCCGGACAATTATCCTTCACATCTTCACGCGTAGAATTGACTCTGCAATGAAAAGGCAAGACATAAGAAGAATTTTTATAGGAATTCTGGCAAACTGCTCTAGTGTAAAATTTCCCCTGAAAAATTTACCTCCTGGAAACTTCCCTCTCCATAAGAAATTATCCCCGTGGAAAACCCCACACGCAGAGAATTCACCCCCTGCCTAAAAATATATACATGCTTCCCAATCACAAATATTATACATAAACAATGGCCAAGGCTTTTCCTCACGGGCTCTGGGGGGTTATAATATCTCCAAAGGCATAGTTTTTCGGCATTTCAACTATGTTGAACAAAATGGCTATTCCATAATTAAGAGCGGACGAATTTGAGAAAAAATGGGCATGGGAGGGGGCCTAGTTGCACTCCAATCTTTCTAGTCAGTTAAAAAGGGCACAAGAACTTTTAATTTCATTTTGATTGAGCCCTCTAACGATATTCTAGGACCACTGTGCTGATAGGATCACCCCTGGGGGGGAAAAACAAACAAAAAAAACATACATCCGTGATCTTTCTTCTGGCCAAAAATATGAATTCCACATTTTGTTTAGATAGGAGCTTGAAACCTCTACAGTAGGGTTCTCTGATCCGCTAAATGTGATGGTTTAATTTTCTCTAAGATCCTATGACTTTTAGAGGGAGTTTCCCCCTTTTGTAAAATCAGGCAAATTTTCTCAGGTTCGTAACCTTTGATGGGTAAGACTAAACTTTAAAACATATTTGAACTCAGCATAAAAATTTGATTTTTTTTTAAATATCTACTGTATCATTACTCCGGTTTTTAGATGTTCGGTTACTATTGAGCAGGGTCACTGCATACTTACAGTTCGTTACCATGAACTGTTTGATAAAGTTCATTCATCCATATGTAGCTTTTTGTTCACTCATATAAAAGCAATCTTTGCATAAGACTATAAAAGTTATTTTATGGTTTATTATTCTATATATCTATTATTGAACTTTTTGCTGAGTAAATTCTTTTGTTGGAAATATCGTGTTTACTATTTAATTTATTCATACTAATTATTGTAGCTTAAGGAGTTTGGTTTTCTTCTGTTTTTGCTGACTATGTTATTGGAAAAAAGCACCAGAATGATTTAAGCTTTATTATTGGATTTGTAACGTACGTGTCACCACTTATTAGAGGGAAAAGCCCCGGCGGCACCAAATTATAATGGGATGCCCGCGTCTACCACACCGGTTCTGCAAATATCGGGTTTTGTAGTACCCTATTTACAGTATACCCTGCCCCAGGGTATGATAACGTGATCGAGTGGTCAAATGGCCACTTTCTAAGGCCAAGTGTACCCGCCCTGGGTTACCACTAAAAATCTCTAACTCTCTCCTTGGAGGTAACGAGCCCCCCTGTCGATATAATAATGACGGTATCTCGTAACTCTGTTCCTACCCTGCCTGGGTTCAGGGAAACTTATTGCACAGTTTGTAGCAAATACCTTACTTGTATTTTTCCAAACGGTCACAAATAGCAACAAAAATATGCTTCCCCAAACGGGGTCTAAATGCAGACTAACTCAAAAATAATATTCTGTACAGCAACTTTTCATAGGGGTTGACCTTCGCTTGGCCCATCCAATCCTCTCAATCCCCATTCAAAACCCATTCTACTTTTTCTTACCTTTACCTTTCAATGACTCAAACCAGGAAATCCAAAATAGAATTTAGTTCAAAGCTAACTTATTGCGAAAGGATCCAGCTTAGCAACCAGAATTCAACTTAGGATTAAAAATTATCTTGTAGGCAAAAGTAATTACAGAAAAGAAAATGGGCCATTTATCTGAAAAGAAAAGAAACAGGGGTGGAACCCCAACATCTATATATTACTTAAGTATTTTCAACAAATTAAGTTGTATTATTTTGTTATGTTATAGCATTATATAAGCTCAATACGCGTTTTTATATTGTAACACTATAGCACCCAACAGTTTTTGGGAGATATTCAAAACGTGGGAGGTAATTAAAATAGATACCTGTGTGAAATATTGTTTATTGTGAATGAAATATTTATACAATTTTTTTTTTGGTAAACAGTTTCACCCTCCAAATTCTTATATCATTTATTAGATGTTATTTTCTTTTTTTTTTCTTTTTATTAGTAGCTCACCCTCGCAAGCGACGCTTTAGATGTGCTACCAATTAACTTTGTCTCTGATTTCTTATGATAAATTATTATTGCTACTACTTAAGAAGAAGAAGAATAATCTGGGAATATTCTCATTGTGTAGAAACAGGCACAAGTTCCAAATTTTGTTTTAGTGAGGGAGCGCTAAGAAAAAAAGGAGCGCTAAGAAATTGAAAAACACGGAAACTAAACTCAAAAAGCAATTTGTAACTTCAAAGACAAATAATAACAATAAGACTGAAAATGAAAGTATGGGGCGATCACAGAAAGATTAGCGCCTTACGTTATTGTGGGTTGATGAGAATTGCCTGGTTCACTGATAGGAGGAAAAAATATAGGTAAACATTTAAAAAAAACTTGATTTTTGTTGGAGGGGGGGGGAGGGAATCGGGTGGAGGGGTGGATTTTATACACATCTTGCAAATAACATCCAATCTATTAGCTGTCTTGGAGTTTTTCACTCACTAGAATGATGGCCCTACTTGGCTACATCTGTTGGGTTGTGGCAGAATATGGCGCTTAGTAACGGTATAGTTTTTAACTTAACAAAGACGATAGAACTTTTAGTTTCCATCCAAATGAGTCCTCTTATGATTATCAAAGATCTCTCAGTACGATTCTCTCTGGGAAAGAAAAAAAAACAAAAAAAACACAAAAAAAAAAAACAGAGGAGACGCAACAGTTATTTTACATAAGATAAAATTGAATTTTCTTCGATTTTCAAAACTGAGAGCTTTAAACCTCCGTTGAAGGGTTTTAGATCGAGAAAATTAATTATCGATATAAGAACTCGCATTCCCCGATATTTTGACCCTCTTTGGGAAATAACTGATGTTTTGTGACACAAAATGACAGAATACGGCACTGCTGCTGCGCACTTACTAAAAAGGCAATATTTTGCTACTAAAAATGCCATATTTAGTTTTATTCATTCAATCCAATTAGTCCTCGTCTGGTATTACATGACCGCTGGTTTGACCACCCAAAAGGAGAAAACTTGAAAAAGGAAGGTACGGAAAAAAGGATAAATTAGTGCTACCCAGAAAAAATTGCGATTTTCCGCGAAATTGCAGTTTTTCAAGGTGGCGGACTGGGAGTCTTTAGTTTTCAGATCTTGGACAATCGTTATTTCAAGATTGAACTTTTCTACGTTATTTTGCGTTGTTTCAACGTTTTTTTTTATATTCCCAAAAATTTACTCTTGTAGTCGAGATTACAAACGAGTCTTTAGTTGCATCTGAATCAAAGCAGTTATTTCCAAAACAGTGGCAGCTGGGAATTATTTGTCTCTATAACGTTTGTTTAAAAATCCTTTTCTTTAAAAAATTCTTTAAAAACTTTTCTTTTCTTTAACGTTTCTTTAAAACTCTGTGTCGTGGCTCGCTCTTTACTAATTTACAGCTACTGTTGCAAGCATGGTAAGATACAAAGGAATAGATACGAAGGGGTCGTTTGTAAGTCAAAAAACAAAATAGTTGAAGCTTTGATGCAATTGATATGGTAATAACAACTAAAATCAAATTTATGAATAAGCGATTTAGCATGGGAATTGAAAAGACTGTATAATTATCTTTCCTATAAATGAAAAAAGCTAGAAAAGGTTTGGCAGCGTAATTTACTAACTTGTAATAAATTTCTTTTTTGTTGAATAATAAGTTCTACTGGGAATAACCACAGAAGAATAAGTGCTATGATATATGAGACAACGAGTAATTTATTTATAGATTACCTATGTATAGAATATATCGAGAATATATAGAGTAACACTGGGTTTATTTAAAAATAAAGTATACATCTTCGATTTCCTTGTACAGGAGAAGCAGACTTGTACAGGAGAAAATCTTCCTAATAAATCAATAAACCGAAAAAAATAAAATAAAAAAAATAGAGCACAGCTTACCGGACCCGAAAACCACCGAACCTCCAAAAAGCACCCAATAAATTTATCTCATTTACATATTCAGCTGCAACTAAACCCTCCTCAAAAACTTAAGTTAACTGGCCCAGATTAATCCATCCAAAATATACACATCAAAGCAATGGTTCTTCTACAAATTACGAAGTTCCTGCAAACCCCCAACATTCCTCAAATCCTCTGGCAAACTCCCAAACTAACGGAACAATATGGCGAATTGAAAACTTAGACCTACACGTAATCATAGCTGGTATTCCATATATTATAGTATATTATACTATACTATATATTATAGTATGCTCTTACTATAGAGATATACTCTATAGTATACTCTATTGCTATTTTAGTAATATAGTATACTATATTACTAAAGGTAAATAGGCATCTGCAAAAAATTATTTCAAGTCCTTACGTAGCCTAAACAAAATAAAAGGCTAATTTGTAAGGCTTTCAAAAGTCTGTCACAAGGTATAATATCTACAAGTTTTAGCATACAATATAAATAATTTTAAAGCTCAAGAAAAAAAGAAATATTATCTTGGCAATCGGAAAGTCTTTAGGCAGGACACATAAATGGCAGACTGATTTATAAGGCAACTCATGAATCTTACCAGCCCTCACATAACTAGCTAATAATATCACATTTTAAATTCTGGAAATATATTGGCAAGTATTATTCGAAATCAAGAATAATTGATAATAATGTAAGCTAGAGAAATTCAAGCATTTCTCCTTAGAGTATGGAGAATTCCAAGCTATGGTGCGAATTACTTATTCTAGTCTATATAAAAACCAAAAAGTGCTTAACGACGCAAAACATGCAAATCAAATTATTTCTTGCCTAATGGGCCCATCTTAGGTTTATTCATGCAGATGAAAACCAAGATTTTCTTTTTGTTATTTCGAAATTAAAATTTTCAATTTCGTCAGTGTTGCCGCATCGAATCTTGAAAATAAATAAGCGAAACTAATTAGTTACATTCGGTAGCACTGTTCGTCTGTAAACATTTAAACATTAAGAGGTTATTAATTCCCAAAGACAACTACACCTTGAAAAGAAGGTTACATCTCCTGAAGCTTTTCCATGTGTTTGCTTAGTTTTTGTTGTTTTCTTTTTCAATATTTGTTTTTTTTTTAATTTGCTACCAACTAGAAGCAAAAATCCCTTAACTGTATTTGGGGGTCATATTCAATAGAAATTGAAGTCTTAATCTTTCCTTTTTTCCTAATATGATTTTTTATAGGTAACAGATTCAAAAAACCAAATTTCAGTTTCACGGTCCTTGGTTTTTGGAATGCTTCATTAGTCATTAGTCATTAGTCTTTATTAGTTCATTATTCTATTTCTTCATTTATTATAATTCCCGACTAGTAGACTAATACACCTGAACACTTCATCTTCACCACCCCGCAAACCTGAGATATATGAAAGTTGAGAAGTTTCATTATTTTGCCTTTCTATTACGTTTAGTCAACTAATAAAAATCCAACATCAACACTATTTTCAAAACACCAAAAGCGAAAATAACTTTATCCAAGCAAAATTGCCAAATTGGCTTAGTAATTGCTTGACCAAATGTGTACCAGCTCACATAATTACAACAAACAGAAATAATTCTATCTGTTGAAGACAGAATGTAAACAGAAATTACAAATAATAGTCAGGTCATACCTAAGACAAGCAGAAACTACCACAAAAGAGAACGATATCCCCCTATGTCTTATAAAGGCTAATGCGTCACTTGCAATTAACTGAAAACAAAATATATTTTAAACATTTTCTCTTTCATAACGTTAAAATATCGAAACAAAAGTTATTTTCTGTAAAGCGCCAATGACACTCGAGCCTTTAGAAGGCTCAGGGGCACTGGCCCTGGTTTTGTTTTCATTCATTCATTCATAAGATTTATTCATAATCAATTAATCATACAAGACAATACATTGTGCTAATCCCCCAAAGGCTCCTAGGCCTGTAATAGAGGGGGAATACATACCCTTTAAATCAAACACTAAATCAATAGAAAAACATTAAAATAGGCCTACATTGAATAATCCAATCAATACATACAATCCAATCACAACACTCTTAATCCCCCTCGAAAGGCTCCATGGCCAGGGATACAAGGGGGAATGAGAAGAAAAAAAAAGAAAATACAATATATCCAAACAACCATAAAAAAGAAATCAATCGCCAAACAATATATAAAATTAAAAAGAGACCATACCTGAGGCCTGGGAGTCATAGCGCAGAGAAGACCACCATAAAACAAAACTAAAAATTCAGGGAACATCAACTCCACAAAAAAAAAAAAAAAAAAAAAAAAAAAAAAAAAAAAAAAAAAAAAAAATATTCAGTTTGATTCTTAACTAAATGGTCCTTAAGAATCCTCTTGAAAGTGCCAAACGAGTGGCATTTCTGTACTGAAGAAGGCAGGGAGTTCCAAACCTGATGACAAGCGATGAGGGGATTGAAATCTGACCGCACAGTGGGAGTAGGAGGAATGCAGATATTATGTGACGAACGAAGGTTATATGGAGCTGAATCAGAAATAAACTGAGGAGTTTTTAGAAGAGATTTTAGAAGATTGCCATGAAGCTGATGAAAAACAAAAGAAGCACAAGAAAGAATGTAGATAGACTGTAGATATAGAAGCGGTCTTGGTGAAGAACGGTTGGTGTCCATAACCAGACGCCGTGTTTTGTTATACATGACAGAAAGCGACCGCAGTGTAGAAGGAAAAGTAGACATCCATACTATGGGGCAATAAGAGACATATGAATGGACAAGGCAGAAAAAAAGAAGCTTCAGAGTAGATCCAGGAAAGGTGTGTTTGAGTTTTCGAATGACACCCAAACTCCGTGAGACCATAACCCTAATCATGGCTATATGGTGTCTAAACGAAAGGTTCTCATCAAGCAGGATACCAAGAAACCGGACCAACCGATTCTTTGGTCTACACAAGGAGCCTTGTGACACCTGAAGCTGTGTCAGTTGAGGGAAAGCTACACCAATTCGAGAAAAAAAAGAAAATGTGACTTGGCAACATTCAAGGCCAAGTAATTCGCCTCAAACCATGAAACTACTCTCTCAAATATTGCCACCAGATTAGACCTGATATCACATTCCGTCTTACCTAGAGTCCCAAAAGTGCTGTCGTCAGCAAAAGCAACGAGGCAATCTTCATTAGAAGTAGCATTGGTACACAAAGGATCATCCGGATGACACAGATTGCAGCATACTAGAGGACTGGTGTTCTTAACTGCTGAAATCAGATCGTTGACGTAAATCAGAAATAAAACGGGGCCAAGAACAGATCCCTGGGGGACGCCATATTCTACTTCAGAAGGGTTCCGGAAAAGCGGACCAATTGAAATAAGTCTACCAGAAAGATATGATTCAAACCAAGAGAAA
>JAQQPU010028776.1:0-10393 GCA_029168905.1 Artemia sp. Kazakhstan ARC1039
GGGGGGGGGGTCGAGAGAGGGCTTTTGAATCAATTTTATCAAAAGTATGATTGTGTTGCTGATTATGTCTTCGTATGATGCAGATATTCTCTGTATATTTCAGCCCTTTGTTACAACTTATTATTTTAACTTTAGCCAAGTGTACAATTACCGATATTGATAAATTAGAGGGAGAAGCTGTAGCAAATAATAGGAAGGCAAAGCTAATCTTTTTCTATGAATGGACCATTGATCTCAACTGGACTGGCACTGTTGGAGAAAGTGGTGAAGAAATCAAGGGTAAAGTTCACATTCCCAATCTTAGTGAAGAAAACGACCCAAGTGAAGTAGACGTAAGCATTTAATTTTTGAATTGTATTTTAGCCATTTTTACTAAGACATAACCAGATCTTTATTGGATAAAGCATAATCATATTTTCCGTGATTAGTCATATTTTTATTCTTTAATGGTTCTATTATGGAAGGCTCACATCAGAATAATCTATCTTTTAAACCTTGGGAGAGGGGGAGGGGGGCACTTAAATTAATCTAAGGAATCTTCTGAAAAATTAAAAAAATAGCCATTTTTAAGACTGTTTAATCACCTTAAATTGCTTACAAGTAGCATTGCTTTAAAACGACATTTCACTAGTGTTAAACAAGGACCATTGAAGTTATAGCATTATGATTTACACTTTGGCAATTTTTCCACTGACAAAATAGATAGTTGTAAGCCTGGTCCGAGGGACTTTGTTGAGAAACAAATTGGAGAAGGAGCTTTGGGCATTATCTGTAGTTTTAAGAAATGTGAAACTTTTTAGCACCCCCCCCCCCCCTCCAGCAGAAAGAGACTTTCTTAATTTTGAGACTTGAATTTTAAATTTTAATATTAACTCTTAATTTTGGTAGCTGAAAGAATTGTGACTGATCCAATTGTTCTATTAAGTATTTTTTATACAAAAAATGGTGCTCCTTATAAGACACTTCAAAGCATAAACTATATTTATAGCTGCTCAAAATGGTGCTCGTCAGAAATACTTTAAAGCAAAACCTTATTTTTAGCTGCCCAAAATGGTGCCCCCCCCCCCCCAAAAAAAAAGAAAACCATAAACCATATTCTTAACTACTCAATTTTTATTATAGCTCAAAATGTTTTTTTTCTTTGGTTCAACAGAATAAATTCGTGTTTACGTGGCCGTGTTGCTGGATATAATATCTTCTGCAAAATTGGAGCGTAGGGATTTGGAGCACGGAGAGCCTTTGAGAGTACGGAAGGATAGAAAGACAGGATCATCTTTTTAGTCTATGTTTTTTCAACTTTATTTTTATGTTTGAAGAAAAAAGATGGTACTAAATGCTGGATTCCCACACGTACGATCCAATTGGGTGCCAATTCAAGATTAACAAATCTAAATATAAGCTAAAGCCACTATCAGCCCAATATGCTGCCCTGTGGTGGCAGAGTGAGTTTGATTTTGGCTTGGTATTACGGGACCCAGGGTTTGAACCCAGCTGTAGTAGAGTTTGAACCAATTTAGACTAATATCGGAAAGTCTTTCATGCTTCAACCATCGTTTGCTTGTTGACATAGCTTGTTGACTATTATTAGTTCTACTAGTAAACGTTATCAGCAATTTCCTCTGAACTACTAGAACACAAAAATATATATTCATATATATTCAATATATATATATGTATATAAACATTTTCATTGGTTCCTAAATTTATCATTTTGTATCGAATAAGGTATATAATATTCTGGGTACATAAGACGTTAAATTTATTTTAAAAACTGCTTAATTTTTTTTATAGGGGCATTTGTTTTAGAAAGAATTTAAGATGGAACCTGTTTTCATTTTCAACTTGAATTCAGTATGCTTAGTTTTGTTCTGGCTCTTATTTAACATTTACGCTGTCAAGATAATTAAAACAAACTGTGTGTGTAAAATCGTAAAATTATCAATAAGTTTTTCAATATCATCGAATTTAATTTCTTTTTTTGTGCATTTTTGTATCAATAAGGCATATATTAATGAATTATACTTTTATAATTATTCCTTATATTTCATTCAATTTTATTTCCAAACCTACAGTCTAGGAGAGTGCCTTGTAATCTTTTCTAAATGGTACCAAGGATTGCCCATTATACAAATGTGCCTTCTTTGAGGGAGGGGGGGGGGGAAGGGTATGTGGTTAAGAGCAGTTTCCTAGTAGAGAAGGGGCGTCAAAAAAAAGGCCTACATACCTCTATTATTCGACTCCCATTTGCTCTCTGCAGGTTTCTCATTTTGAAGGGGCCACCCTCAACTCTTCTTCGCTACTATGTTAAAGATCTTCGTTTAGCCGCCGGAGCGTGACGAATAATGACAAGATTGTTATTTGATAATGCTGGTCGTTTGATAATGCTTTGACATTTTCTTTCTGACATTTGACATGACAATAATGATTTGACATTATGATTTGATAATGATAATGCTATCGAAACTGGACTGCTTTGAGACTGCACAGCTCTGTATTTTTTATGCCATATGACAAATAAGGGTATTGAACCCCCAAGTACTTTGTGATTTCCAGCCTATCCTGAAACAATTGTCACCTATTTATATTTTCTGTTTTAGGGTTGGGTATTTTCACTCTTGATTCACCCTTTGCATTTCTCTTATGTTTAAATTTGGAACTGTGTCTTTTTTAATTTTAGGTTGAAGTAACTGTAAGCACTTCTGGCAACGAAGCTGATAAACTTAAGGAGTTTATGAGGAAAACAGGTGCTAAAAAAATACGGGAACAATTGACTGCATATATTGCAACCCTCAAAGAAGGTACCTTATAATTATTGCTTTTATTTGGATTAGCCGCGTGCCAGTAATGACGGTGATTAAGTAGGGTCTAACGTGGGTGCTTCGAGACGATTAGGATTCGAGAGGTTAGAGGATTAGAGGATGATAAATGTTTTCTAGAGAAATAGTTTAAGAATAGTATCAACTTTTCGTTTGTATGACCGTAATCGAACAATAAGCTGCATAAAAAAATTTGGTTCGAGCTTACTTTCTAGGGACATATTGAAGGAAACTTAAGATCACGGTCACGTTCTATGGATGAAGGGTGACAGGCCATGGTGTGCATTTGTGCTTAGCCATGTCCAATGCTTGCCATCGCCAGAAAATTAGTTGGACAGGCTGCCAAATCATTGTTAATTTGGTTAAAGATAAGGTCGCCTCCAACCGGCTGTTGTAAGGTGAGGTAGATGGTCATTGTGGGGCGTATCTCCCGCACGTTAGACTTGAGCTAACCGAACCGTCCTAAGGTTTGTTCGGCTGTTTGGGTCGAAAAATAAGACTAATTAGTGTACTGGAGTGACTTCTCATTGCTAACGCGGTTGTACCATCGCAGACCTCTTATCCTCCTCTGGCTCTTTGACTAGAATACAGAGTTGTGGCTAATACTTGTAACGGCTCAGCTCCACAGCGGATGTTTGACTTTCGCCAAAGGCAGCAGCTCAGTTCAGAATTGAAAGATGGACGCAGAATTGGAGGGGAATGGGATGGGAAGAAGTAATTGTAAATGGTAGGAAAAAGGAGAATAATAAGTGAGCAAACAAGATTCTCAATATAATATTCTCTAAGAAGTCGTAAGTTCTAGTTTGTTTATATGATACTTTGACGGCTATATTGCTGGGTGTGCTAATGGCTAGGGGCATCTGTTTTTGAAGGGAAGAATTTTGTGTAATAAACTCGAGGTTTTTGAGTACTCGTTTAATATTTAGCTGGTCATGATACAGGTGTCTGGAAAATTTGCAGTTCCTTGGCTTCAGATTAAGTAGAATTACTTTTGGGCTCACTTTGTAACGCAGTGACCTTTCTCTTTTTAGGTCGTATAGCTCTAATGTAGGTGACCATTGCAGTTAATATATTTTGGTTATTATTTTGAACTTGGAGCACGCTGGGAAATTTGAGGGGCAGAATTTAGCAATAAGTCCAAATTTGAAACAGTTCTGGCATTAGATTCGTCTGATTTTATTGCCCTTATATGCCCCTTGTTTTTTTTTTACTAAATAGGAAAAGAGGAAATAAAGTTTCGAAGTCGCAATTAGTGCAATTTTCTTTATCATTTGCTAGCCAATCAAATTGAAAGGGAGTGGGTATATCCTTTGGGATGTGTATACGGCTATTTTAGACATTTTTTAGGGAGACCAATCATTGTATTTGTTTAGACATCCCACAATGCTGTTTGCGTTTAGCACTTTCTCGGGTGTCTGTCATTAAACTGGTTTAACGGCTTTTTGGTCAGTAAATGCTACTAGTTTTGTTTCAATTTTATATATTTTATTTACTACTGCTACATTATTATTATTATTATGACTTAATACATATCATTGCTGCTTACTATTACTGTGCTACTACTACTTACTGTTAATAATGCTCACTGTCACTTCACTACCGATATTACTAACGGTTTTATTATGTTTGTGTTTTATTTACTATTAATTAAAAAAAAAATTTCCAAAAAATTACAATAAATAACCGAGTCAAACTGAAAACGAGCAGGAATTAAGATAATTTGGGCTCAAAACCCCTATGCCTTCTCAAGGCCAGAACATAATTTGCACTTTACTGAAAAAATATAAATGTTCTTACTTTTATAACTTTAATAAATCAAATAATATTAACATTTAGATTACCAAATATCAGTATATATTAAACTGACAATGCACATTCATTCGTTTCATACCTCCTCTAGTTGTCCTGAAATGGAAAACTTGATAGCATTCGCAAAAAAATCTGCTTACTTTTTTGATAGCTTGGTTATACTTACGCTATTTTGACTTGGTTAAATTTTAAGAGCTGAAGTAGCCCCGAAAGTCTGAACATAATACCCTCAAGCGTTCTGGGGATACTGCTGAGATGCCTTATTGGGAATTTGCATTAACACAGTGCATTTTGATTTAAGCTTAAGGCAACATTTAGTTTTTAAACATAATGGGCAAACGGGAGGGTGGGCGTGGGAGGGGGATTAGTTGCCCTCGAATCCCTTTCGACTATTAAAAAGGGCATCAACCCTTTCTTTTTTCAGTCGAATGAGCCCTTTTCGAAATTCCTGCGACAACTCCTTCGATACGAAGTGCCCTGGTTTAAACAAGAACAACAACAAAAAATCATACATTATACCCACATCGATCTTTACTTTAAAAGTTTCAAGCCTTCCAATCACTTTCGACTATTAAAAAGGGCACTAGGCCTTTCGATTTCCAATCGAATGAGCCCTTTTTGTGTTTTTTACGACAACGCTTTCTATAAACACCTTTTATGCCCCCAGGGCATAATTTACAACCCTTACCCTAAGGGGTGTGAGGGTGGTTGTCATCCTCTTCCAGAACTTTCAACTACGTCAAACAAAATGGCTATCTCTAAACTTTGATTGAATGTGTTTGGGAAAATGGTGGGCGTGAGAGGGAGTCAATTATTCTCCACTCACTTTCGACTATTAAAAAGGGGCAATTTCAATTTCCAAACAAATGAGCCCTTTTTGAAATTTCTACAACAACTTTCTATATAAACCTTATGTGCCCCCAGCACATAACTTCAACCCTTGCACTGAGGGCTCTGAGGGGATTATCATCCTAAAAGACCTACTTTCCAGAACTTTCGACTACGTTGAACAAAATGGATATCTCAAAATTTTGATTAGATGTGTTTGGGGAAATGGTGGGCGTGAGAAGGGGGTTAGTTGCCCTTCAGTCACTTTCAACTATTAAAAGGGCACTAGCCCTTTCAATTTCCAATTGAATGAGCCCTTTTTGATTTTTTTACAACATCGCTTTCTATAAAAACCTTACATGCCCCCAGGGCATAACTTACAACCCTTGCCCTGAGGGTTGTGGGGGGAGGGGTCGTCATCCTTAAAGACCTAATTTCCAAAAATTTCAACTACGTTGAATGTGGTTATCTGACAATTTTGATTGGATGTGTTTGGGGAAAAGGTGGGCGTGAGAGGGGGGTTAGTTGCCCTCAAATCACTTTCGACTGTTAAAAAGGGCACTATCCCTTTGAATTTCCAATCGAAAGAGATCTTTTTCAAGTTTCTACAAAGATTTCAATAAAAACTTATATGCCCCCAGGGCATAATTTATAACCCTGGTCCTGAAGACTGTGGGGGGAGTGTCCTGCTCAAAGGTATAATTTCCTGAACTTTAAACTGCGTGAAACAAAATTGCTATCTCAAAATTTTGATTGAATGTGTTTGGGGAAAGGGTGGGCGTGAAAGGGGGGGTTAGTTGCCCTCAAATCACTTTCGACTATTAAAAAGGACATTGAAAGTCCTTTGAATTTCCAATCGAATGAGCCCTTTTTCAAGTTTCAACGACAAAGATTTCAATAAAAAAGCTTATATGCCCCAAAGGCATAAATTATAACCCTGCTCAAAGGTATAATTTCCCAAACTTTAAACTGCGGGGAACAAAATGGCTATCTCAAAATTTTGATTGGATGTGTTTGGGGAAATGGTGGGCGTGGAAGGGGTGTTAGTTGTCTTCCAATCACTTTCGACTATTAAAACGGGCACTAGCCATTTGAATTTCCAATCGAATGTGTCCTTTTTGAAGTTTCTAAAACATTGCGTTCTATTAAAACCTTATATGCCCCCAGGGCATAACTTACAGCCCTTGCCCTGAGGGCTGTGGGGAGTGTCCCCCTCAAAAATATAATTTCTATCTGGAAATCAATTACGCTGAACAAAATGGCTATCTAAAAAATTTGATTGGATGTGTTTGGGGAAAAGGTGGGCGTGAGAGGGGGGTTAGTTGTCCTCCAATCACTTTCGACTATCAAAAAGGGCATTAGCCCTTTGAATTTCCAATCGAATGAGCCTTTTTTGAAGTTTCTACGACAACGCTCTTTATAAAAAAAAAATTATATTCCCCCAGGGCATAACTTAAAACCCTTGCCCTGAAGGCTGTGGGGGACTGTCCTCCTCAAAAACATCATTTCTATCTGGAAATCAACTACGCTGAACAAAATGGCTATCTCAAAATTTTGATTGGATGTGTTTCGGGAAGTGGTTGGCGTGGAAGAGATGTTAGTTGCCTTCCAATCACTTTCGACTATTAACAAGGGCACAAGCTAACACCCCTTCCACGCCCACCATTTCCCCAAACACATCCAATCAAAATTTTATGATAACCATTTTGTTCAGAGTAACTGATTTCCAGAGAGAAAATATGTTTTTGAGGAGATTACTCCCCCACAACCCTTAGGACAAGGGTTTTAAGTTATGCCCTAGGGGTATATAAGAACGATGTTGGCAAAATGTATTATTTATTATTTTTTCCTTTAGACCAGGGCACTTCGTATCGAAGAAGTTGTCGTAGAAACTTGGAAAAGGGCTCTTTCAATTGGAAATTGGAGTGGCTTGTGCCCTTTTTGATAGTCGAAAGTGACTGGAAGGCAACTAACACCCCTTCCACGCCCACCATTTCTCGAAACACATCCAATCAAAATTTTGAGATTGCCATTTTGTTTAACGTAGTTGAAAGTTCTGGAAATTAGGTCTTAAAGGATGACAACCACCCTCACAGCCCTCAGGGTAAGGGTTGTAATTTATGCCCTGGGTGCATATAAGGTGTTTATAAAAAGCGTTGTCGTAGAAACTCAAAAAGGGATCATTCGATTGGAAATCGAAAGGCCTAGTGCCCTTTTAATAATCGAAAGTGATTAAAAGGCTTGACATTTTTATAGTAAAGATCGACATGGGTATAATGTATAATTTTTTGTTGTTGTTGTTGTTGTTTAGACCAGGGCACTTCGTATCGAAGGAGTTGTCGTAGGAACTTCGAAATGGGCTCATTCGATTGAAAATAGAAAGGGCTGATGTCCTTTTTAATAGTCGAAAGTGATTGGAGCGAAACTAATCCCCCTCCCACGCCCACCCTCCCATTTGATTTTATGTTTAAAAAGTAAATGTTGCCTTAAGATTAAATCAAAATGCACTGTGTTAATGCTAATTCCCAATAAGGCATCTCAGCAGTATCCCAAGAACGACTGTGGGTATTATGTTCAAACTTCGGGGCTACTTCTGCTCTTAAAATTTAACCAAATCAAAATAGCGTAAGTGTATCCAAGCTATCCAAGAAAGTAAAAATTGATTTTTTTGCGAATGGTATCAAGTTTTCTATTTCAGGTCAACTAGAGGAGATATGAAACTAAATTAAACACTACTATTTGTGTCCAGATTTTTAAAAGGGTGTATGTTGTTAAAAATTGCTGAGAATTTTTTTCCAGCATACAAATAGTAGGCCAAACTATAAATTCTTAAAAAAACGAAAAGATTTAAAGTATTATTTTCTTTTTCCCTGAAAAGACTATGTCAATTTAAAACGAACAGAAATTAGTTAAAAAAAACTGTTTCCACAAAATGAGTTTTTCAAAGAAAAGTAAAGAACTCCATTAAACAAAAAATGAGCAAAAATAAAATCAAAGAATCTACCAAGCGTGAAACTACCGCAAATCAGCATCGATAAATAAATGAAACCCAAAACGAGCAGAAATTAAACGAGCAGAAGTTTGGCTCAAAACCCCTATGCCTTCCCAAGGCCAGAACATAATTTGCACTTTACTGAAAAAAATACAAATGAATGTGCATTGTCAGTTTAATATACATATATACTTATATGAAGGGGTACGCCCCCTTGTCAATATCTCGCTCTTTAAGCTAACATTTTTTTTAGTACTTTCATAAGACCTATTTATTCTAATTAAACCCTTTGTGATTCCGGGGTCATTCTTATAGAATTCGACCACAGTCCAAACTTTAGCGTAAAGAGGGAGGTATTGACGACAGTTTAAACTTCCTCATATACGTAATAATTTCTGTTCATTTTAAGTTTTACACTTAAAATGAATTTTTACACATCCAATTGGGGAAAAGCCGACTCTGCACTTTTCAAGTCCGTGTGTGATAATATACTTGAAAAGATAAAGGTCCCATTTCAACTGCTTCAACAAGGTTCGCCTGTTCCCGATAATGAGAGAGAATTACACATGCCCTACGCTGTGCCGAAAAGGCTGCAGTTCCGACACGAAAAGTTCGAATCGGAAGTGAAAATCCACAGTGGTCTCAGAATGTACAGTTGTCCCAGTCTTGTAGTCGATCTAAATTCTGGTATACACTATGGAACAAGTGCGGGCGCCCTCGTCAAGGTGTCTTGAATGATATCAGGCTATATACTAAGCGAAAGTTCGCCAAGACCCTTGCTAAACACCGAACCGACTTAATGGACCAGAATTGCAAAGTGCTTGAAGGTGACCCAAATGCAGTCTGGAAGTATATTAAAAAGAAAAGGAGTCCGAAATCTCGCAAAGAAGAAATTTTGCCAAGTGAAAGTGATTGGAATAAATATTTCACCGACGAATTCTCACCGCCGAACAAGGCTCTCGAGGAAGAGTTCGAAAAAGAGCTCGACTCCCTCCTAGCGTCAAATGAACGAAGTGTTGGGTTCGTTGTTACTGTCTCTAGTATCCGTCATATGTTATCTAAACTGAAAAAGAAGTATTCTCGAGGTGATGATAATATTTGTGGAATGCATCTGGCTATTGGGGGTGACACTGTGTTAAATCACCTTGCTCTTATGTACCAGATGATCTTTAACTGCGGTCTTGTCCCCGATGTTTTCTGTGTTGGCGTCGTTACACCAGTTCCCAAAAAAGGGAATGATCCCAGGAACTGTTCATCATACCGCCCCATAACTGTTGCGCCGGTATTCTTCAAACTCATGGAAATGCTTGTTTTTGGTGACCTAAGTAAAGCTTGTTATACTCCCGATTCGCAATTCGGGTTTAAGAGTGGTACTAGTCGCGAGCATGTTCATTCGTTGATAGCCAATCTTTTGCTCAGTGCTCACGATAATAATGATACACTTGTTCTAGCAAGCCACGATGTGCGTAGAGCATTCGACTCCGGTATCCACGCACATATACTTAGTTCTGCTTGTAAACGCGGAGTTGACCGTTCGGTTGTCGTTGCATGGAGGAGCATTTATAGGAGACTGAGAGTGAAGATTAAAGTCCCCACTCATCGCGGTATGGTGGTATCCACCGTAGTTATACCTGTCCGTAAAGGTATCCGGCAAGGCTCCATTACTTCCCCTCCCCTATACAACAACAGTATTATCGTCCCTCAAGAATCTGCCAAAACGTGCTGCATATATTTAGGTATAGACGTGTCGCTCATCAATTACGCTGATGATATACTTAACGCAAGTAGGTCTGTTTCAAGGGTTGAGGATAATTACAATATATTGAGTGATGAATATGCTAAGATTGGGCTAGCTTTTAACACTGCCAAAAGTGAAGTAGTTGTTTTTCGTCGCAACGCGAAAGATTCGACCCCGATTAGCGTGCTCCTAGGTGATACTGCGGTGAGC
>JAQQPU010028777.1:0-10392 GCA_029168905.1 Artemia sp. Kazakhstan ARC1039
GACTGCAAAATCCTGATGTTGGACTAAATAATAAACAATATTTAAATGACGATTTGGTAATAATTTGAAATTAAATAAATAATGAAATTAAATAAATTAAATAAATTTAACTAATGATTTGATATTTTTTATTTTAAATAATAATATACCACATACTGGATTTACTTCGGAGGGGGGTGTTTGATATTTATATACTTAACCCTAAGAACCAAGATCAGAACTAAGTCCTCGGGGAGGACCAAAAGAAACCTGCAGCCATGTAAGAGACCCCAAGAGCATATCATTTCAGAAGATCTTATTATTTTTTACCACTCAAACGTAGATTGGAGCGTTCCCGAACAAAACACCATCTGATTATTTATTGCAATATGAAATGACCTCCCCGCAAAGTCGTTCCCAGAAGGTTTTTGATAATAAGTCTTTTGAAAGGGGGTTGCAACCATATTCTACAAAAAAGAAAATTTACAGATTGTTTTGAATCAAGTAATATCAAAGAATTAGCAGTTTGCTATGTTAACTTGTCAAATAGACTTAAAATTGCATAATATATTTTATAAGAACTAGGTTGTGACTTAACCTTATAAAACAAGTAGCTTCATTAGCAAACTTTCTTTCTAAATAAAGGGAATTGCCTGTCATTTACTCTTAATCAAGGTTACATCTTTAGCACTAATAGTTTTATCGAGGGGAAATTCACACAAATGGAAACCTTTTAGATCAGGAAAGCTTTTCAATTTTGTTTAGGGACTCATTTTTTCTTATATATGATTGGTCTATAGTTTAAGTATAGTTAATGAAATATAATAGAATCAGTAATAAAATGCCCCTGAAAGTCCCGCTGCCGGCGCAGGGTAAAAGGATCATTATATCCTTGGCCAAACACCTGTTCTATCTCAACTAATTTCAGCGATTTTCTGTGTACTTTCTGAAATAAAAATAAGAAGAAGATGCCAAAAAGTCCGAGGAAGTTGAGCACTGATCATTCCTCTCTTTTGTTTTTTTTTTTCCATTTCTAACCAATCTTGTAACTATTTGTCTACCTAATTTAAGGAGTAGAACCTGATCAATAGTGAAGAAAAAACCGTCTGCTAATCTTCAAAATGGATTCTTGCAATTTCAGAAGATGGATAAACTAACCTTGGGTTCATGTTGAAAAATGATTTTAGGCTTCAGATATTTTATTTGCATATTTATTGTCCTCAATAAATTAGAATGCATAAACCGTGTAACCACCATGTTAAAAAATAGTGTTACAAGCAGCTTAAAGAGACACAATTTTATCTGCAAACCCTTAGAGATCTTTCTATACGTTTTTAAAAAGCTACGCAGATAATGTGGCTAGCTTTTTAAATAATGCTGGGAAATCCAGAGCCCCCTCCATGGAAAGATCCTCCCACCTAACCCCCAACCCCCTACACTGGCCTTGGGAAGACATAGGGGTTTTGCCCCCAACTTATGTTAATTTCTGCTCGTTTTGAGTTTGACTCGATTATTTATTGTAATTTCTTTTCGGTTTGGGTTTCATTTATTTATAGATGCTGATTAGTGGTAGTTTTTTTTTTAAGTAAACTCGATGTTTCTCTATGATTCAATCCCAACGTCCCCTTGCTCTGAGTGTTGAAAATGATTTCACGACATTATTTTAGTTTTTTTTTTCTTGCCCCAAACTATTTTTTTTTATCATGAACCCTTTTGAGATCAATTTGATCAACTTGGAGAAAGTTCAAATAGAATCGTTACAAATATTGATATTAGTGTCTGAGTTATTTTGGTTTTCCCTCCAAAATTGACCACCCCTCCCCCTCCCCTGCCCTCAGAAATGGAGGAAGGAGGGGCCTCTGAGCCTTGCCCTTGAGGCAGATCACGCTTTATTTTCGATTCTGAGCATTTTTGATTTTCCCTCCAAAATTGACCTCCAAAATCGTTTGGAATGGTACCAACAGGACATAAGCAAATAGCACATAGTTTTATAACGTGTTTAATCACGTGTAGAGGTCCCATAGAATAACAATGGAAGGAACATAGAATAGCATGGTAATTGCTATACCCCCGAGCAAAGTATAACATTGATTACTACTAATGCATAATCCCCATGAAATTCTTGGCCATACAACAACTGAGCTTGAACTCTCACCCTCGAGAATCGATCTCTTTCTGCCACTAAATTATACTGTATTCTTCTTCTTCTTTTGGTTTGGTTGTTTGAACAAGCTAATTCATAATAAACCTTGCAATTCCTGGCCGTACAGCAGCTGAGCTTGGACTCTAGTCCTCATCAATGGATCCCATTGTGCCATCAAATTATCTTATATTTTTCTTCTTCTTGTTGTGTGGTTATTTGGAGACGCTAATACGTAATCTCCTTACAATTCCTGGCCAAACGGCAGCTGAGCTTGAGCTCTGGTCATCAGGAACCAATCCCATTGTGCAAACCAGATTGTTCTATATTCTTCTTCTTCTTCTTGTTTGGTTGTTTGGCGACACTAATTCATGATCTCCACGCAACGTCTGACCATGTGGCGTCTGAGCTTGAACTCTGGTCCTCAGAAATCAATCCCATTTTGACACCAGATTCTACTATGTAAATAAACACTTGTTATTTTCCATATATCCTTGGCTAAATACCTGTTCTATTCAACTAATTTCAGCTATTTTCTGTGCACTTTCTGGAATAAAAATAAGAAGAAGATTCCAAAAAGTCCCAGGAAGTTGAGCACTGATCATTCCTCCCTCTTGTTTTTTTTTTTCATTTCTAACCAATCTAGAAACTTTTTGTCTAGCTAATTTGAGAAGTAGAACCCGATCAATAGTGAAGAAAAAACTGTCTGAAAATCTTCAAAATGGATTCTTGCAATTTCATAAGATGGATAAACTCACCTTAGGTTCGTTTGAAAAATGATTTTAAGCTTGGGATATTTTATTTGCACATTTATTACCATCAACAAACTAGAATGCATAAACGGCGTAGTGACCATGTTCAAATAAAAGTGTTACAAGCAGCTTAAAGAAACAAAATTTTAGCTGCAAAGCCTTAGAGATCTTTCTATACGTTTTTAAAAAGCTACTCAGAAAATGTGGCTCATTAAATATTAAATGCAAGTAAATATGTATAATTAGTTATATTGGCTACAATATAATTATTGCATTGTATAATATTATATAATTATAAAATTATATAACAATATATTCAGGTATATTTTATGAAAAAACATACAAAAAGGCTAAAATGATCACAGTCATGATGAAGAAAAATTACAGCTATCCTTACCTTATTTAACAGAAGAATAGTTTCAATTCATTTGTTAATGCTGTACTTCCTTTAGCTGTTAACTTCTGTTAGGATGCGCAAAAAATTGTTGCTAACAATTGTCATCTGCAATTGAGCCGGTTGAAACACACCCATAGTCTGTAGTAGACAGTAAATGTCGCTCAGTCGAGCTGTCTGTAGCTTAGAAAGGTGTGTACATTCAATTGCGCACCATTAAATAAATAAAATTGGCGGGAGGGGGCAGGAGGGGGAACTAAAGAATTTCGCACTTTTTTCTGTGTGTCAAATTTTCAGATTCAATCGGGTTTTATTAATATAAATAGAAATAAATAAACAAAAATTGTACTTCTCTTTGCAAAAAATACACGTCGAGTCCTTTAAACTTAACAAACAGCTAAAATACAGTATCTTAAACTTTTTGAATGTTCGTGGTACGGTTGTCTCTGTTGACAGTTGTTCTCAGCAGAAATTAAACACAGGGAAAAATACCCCTTATATGTAATTTAAGTCATACAGCGAGATACAACCTCTACCCTTAATTTCTGAAGAAATGTTTACATATAAACATATAATAAAACTCATAATTTTTTGGAGGAATTCACAAAGGCTATTCAAAGAAAATTCGGAAGGAAATTCAACAGAAGTTTTTACAGTAAATAAGTCTATGAAAAATCCCAAAAGAGACCAGACTCGCCCTGGTCAACTTATCAGCCTCACTGCCCATCAGTTGAATAAGAACCATATTCGTACAAATTTACCTATACACTATGCAAACAATCCCCTCTGGTGAGCAATTCGACTAAAAAGTACCAAACATTGTGGCTAAACAAGTTCCCCATTTTTTCAATTTTATGCCACGTTTATGCATTACTTCGTGACATAGTCGTTCAAAAATTCCTTGCACGTGTCTTCTGATTACTTTCTGACATATTTCTCTCCATCTCGTAAGAAATAGCTCCATTCTAAAAATCAATTTATGAGCTTAGGTTTCTCTTATTCTAACATATTCTGTTGCTTACTGAGAGCATAAGTTATTGTGTTTTTCTCTGCTACTACAAATAGTTCCACCATAAAAAAAAAAATTAGTAGGCCCAATATTATATTGCTTATTCTGTGGTGCCAAAAACAAGTAATGATTAGGAACAAAAGCTATCGAGTGAAAATTTTGAGTGTGTTTTTTTGAATTTTGAAATTTTGAGAAAACGAATCAAGTTACAATTTATTGCGAAAAGTTATTTATCTAGCCTCCCCGCTTTATTGCCACGACGTACGGTTGAATAGTGTCGTTATGCGCCACAACACGGCTGAGAACAAAACTTTTCACACCGGCTGAAGAACAAACACGGCTGAGAACAAAAATTGAAATTCTTTTCAAAAATGAACACACCTAAATGAGCCCATTTTATAACATATTGTTAACAAGTATAACTTCAAACCTTCTTTCGAAGATTGTAAATTGAGGGGGTGGTAACCCCCCTCGTATTTGAGATAAACCTGAATTTGTTATTGAAACCTAACAGATTTCAAATTAAATTTTCGCAAATGAAAGTAAAAAGCAACTTTAAAACAAAAAATAAACAGAAACTATTTAGTATATAATAAGGGGTTTCATTGTCCTTGATGTGTCCGGATTGACAACAAAAATTCGTTTTGTAGATAGAGGACTGTAATCCCATGTTGAAGTCGGTAATGTAATGTGTATCACCATCTCGAGACTTCATGTGTTATTGTTCCCTTTTCCCAAATTATAAAGATAGGCTAATAACTTTTGAGAAGTGCCTACAGAATAAAAAGAAAAAAACTTGAACAAGAATAAGTGTAAAACTAAAATTCCTTTGGTGCAAATTCAAGTCTTTAATTCTGTTTCTTTAAAAATTCAGCACCCCCTCTTGACTCAAAAATAAGTAAAAACAGAATCAAAGTGAAAAATTGGATCAAAGTGGGCAATTCGCCAGCCGCGGCACCCCTCAAGCCACGGCATTTGAGGCAACAGCCCCAATCGCTCCCCCTGGAAGGGCTCTGCCCATAGTCCCATACCATGAATTTTTGATATTTAAGCTATTGTAAGCAAGTGAAAGCAAAGGAATTAATCAATTGAGTGTAATTAATTACTAATCAGAACCTGGTCTTAATACGTAAAAATTCGTTTTCATTCGCTTTTCTAGTTTATACACAATTTAACCTCTTCATTCCAATTCATCAATATCAGAAACACGGATGTTCTTATCGGATGATTTTGTCTCGTTGGCAATTATGAACGAGGGGCTGTTTACTCTCCATCACCTACAGTACAAGACGGTACGCCACTTGTTCTATCATGTATAGCATTATTTGAGCTAAACAGAGGTACACGTCCATCGCGCTGTATTTTCTTGCACCAAACCTGTCGTAATTTCACATGGCACATGCCGCATGCGATGTGGCTTATATAGTGTTTTTTTAGGTGGCTAATCCTTCGATTGTGATGGCAGCTATTTTTATGGTTATTAGCTTTGGTTGGCTTAAATTTTTTATGTTCAATGGTGTGAAACGATTTTTATAGTACCGTTTAAATGTTGAATCAATTACTTTGACTTAAAAAAAACTGGGACAAATATTAATGTTTATCGGTGTATGTTTTTTAGTAGTATTTGTTATCGAGTAGTATAACTAGGATAGGTCATTTGCTTCCACAAACAGTATTTCTTTTAATTTAACTTGAGTAAGTCATTAAGCTACAATTTTAATTATCCAAGCTATCTTAAATGTAATAGGGGCTGCAACCCCCTCCCCACCTCAACCAGAGTTTTTTAACTCATAATTAATAGGCGTGCAGCAATTCTTATATCTACAGTTTTAATAAGTTTTTATTATATAAAGCTACAGCTTTAATTATCCAAGCTTTCTTAAATGGAAGCGTGGCAACGACTAGCCCCCCCCCCCCCCTCAACCAAGATTTTATAAGTTATGTTTATTCTGCGTGCAGCGATTCTTATATCATCTGTGAATGAAGATCACCCCCCGAAAAAGTGGAACCTTTAAATATTTCTAAGGAGGTGGGGCGGGGGCTCTGAAAAATCAACAAGGAATTTTTTGTCGTCATTTTTACGTTTTTCAGCGGGAGATCTTCAAAAATTCTTTTTTAAAGCAATCCCACCACCCCTCCTACTTCTTCACAGGTAAGTACATAAATATAACCTTTTATATGACACGTATATTAGTCTTGCAATAAGAGACCAGCTCACGCAGCTCTCTTCTGCTCGAGCAGTTCGCGCAGCATCCATATTAGAGGTTTAGTCAAAAGTACTCCTCAGAACAAAGGGCGGGGGAAAACAGCAACAACAGATTATTTTATTGTTGTTTTTTTTTCTAAACCTGTTTGAATTTTGGATTGTTAGTAAATTTTGTTCAGTTATTGTAAATCCATTTACAGAAGCAGGGGGATAGCGTTCTTTTGAGAGGAGAAAAAATATATCTGTAAAAAATAAAAAAAGAGGTCAATAGTAAAATGAAACAGATATAAATCTTTGGGAGAGATGGGGAAATATAATTTTGATAACTTTCCCTGGTGTAGCCTGATCGTAGACTATCAAGATATAAGCCAGCAAAATCCAGTCAAACAATTCGTGGTAATGAACTGTAAGTAAGGAGCGACCCGGCTCAATAGTAACCGAAACTCTAAAAAACGGAATTTTTAACCAATAGATACATCAAAAGAATCAAATTTTTTTGGTGATTTCAAATATATAAGTTTGATCAAGTTTAATCATACCTATCAAAAGTTACACGCCTGAGAAAATGTGCCTTATGTTCGAAAAAAGGGGGAAACACCCGCTAAAAGTCATAGCACCTTAATGGAGATCACATCATCAGATTTAACGTATCAGAGAACCCTACAGTAGAGGTTTCAAGCTCCTATCTGCAAACACGTGGAATTTTGTGTTTTTTGCCAGAAGAAAGATCATGGGTGCGTGTTTATTTGTTGTTTTTAGTTGCCAGGGGTTATCGTATCGACCCAGTGGTCCTAGAATATCGCAAGAGGGCTCATTTGAACGGAAATTAAAAGTTCTAGTGCCCTTGTTAAGTGACCAAAAAAATGGAGGGCAACTAGGCCCTCCCGCACTCATTTTTTCCCAAAGTCACCCGATAAAAATTTTGAGAGCAATTTTGCTTGGCATGGTCGAAAAATATAATATATATTTCTTTGAGAACGATTAATCCCCCACATTCCCGAGGGAAGGGCTGCAAGTTATGAACTTTGCCTTATAGTACATTTTATAGTTACAGTTTACATATAGTATTGGTTGTTGGGAAGTATACAGACGTTTTCACTGTGAATTTTTTCTGGTAGTGGCGGAGGGAGGGGGTTTCGGGGGTTACGTAGGAGGATCTTTCCATGGAGGAAGTTTTCATTCAGGAAGAGACATTGCTATGAAGGGGGCGCCGGATTTCCCACCATTGTTTAAAGAAACGACCAGAAATTAATTAGAAAAAAAGTTTTTCAATTGAAAGTAAGGAACAACATCAAAACTTAAAACGAATAGAAATTGTTACGTATGTGATTTGGTTCGCCCCCTAGTCAATACCTCGCTCTTTACGTTAAGGTGTTTTAGTACTTTCATAAGAGCGATTTATTCTAATTAACAGCCTTTGTGATTAAGAGGTCGAGAATTGGAACAAAATCTGAACTTTAGCGTAAAGAGAGAGGTATTGACTAGGGGCGAATCCCCCAATATACGTTATAAAATTATATGAATATAGAAGTTCGTTACGTAAGTTAATTCGTAAGTTACGTATATTTATTACTAATAAAAACGTTCGTAAATAAAATCAGACAACTTTCGAGAAAGTCATTTAACGAAAATAAAAAAGCAAAATTGATATGCAAATTTCGTTTTAATTATTCTTGTACGATGAGCCAAAATTAAAACCTACATTAATTCAAAAACGTTCAGAAATTAAATAGAAAAACAATTTTTTTAACTGAAAGTAAGGAGCGACATTAAAACTTAAAACGAACAGAAATTATTCCGTACATAAAAGGGGCTTTCCCCTCCTCAACGCCTCGCTCTTTACGCTAAAGTAATGTCGCTCCTTACTTTCAGTTAAAAAAACTGTTATTTTTATTTAATTACTTAATAGGATTAGTTACGTACGGTAATAATATTACGATATGTAAGTCATTAGTATGATAATAAAGTCCTTTGGCAACGTTTTTTTTTTGTGAAAAATGGTAAATTATGTAGGTTAATAGTTCGTGGCGGACTAAGAGAAATTATTGTGGACGGAATTTTTATGCTTTCCCTCTGAAACAATCGTTTTTGAGACACCCCTGCAGCTGTAACTTGTACCAACAGGATAAGATTTTGATTCACTAGTTTCAGGTCTTATCCATTCACCGTGAACTATTGTCAAACAGTTCGTGGTAAAGAACTGTAAGTATGGAGCGACCCGGCTCAATAGTAGCCGAAACTCTAAAAAACTGAATTTTGATACCAATAGATAATCAGAAGAATCAGATTTTTATGCTGATTTCAAATATATAAGTTTAGTCTTACCTCAAAAGTTAAGCGCCTGAGAAAATTTGCCCTATTTTCGAAACAACCCCTAAAAGTAATAGAACTTTAATGAAAATCACACCATCAGATTCAGCGTATCAGAGAACCCTATTATAGTGGTTTCAAGCTCCTCCTTACTTTCAGTTAAAAATAAACTATTTTTTTATTTAATTACTTAATAGGATTAGTTACTTACGGTAATAATATTACGATATGTAAGTCATTAATATGTCTTTGAGGATGACTTAAACCCCCACTGTTCCCGGGGGAAGGGCTGCAAGTTATAAACTTTGCCCAGTGTTTACATATAGTATTGGTTATTGGGAAGTATACAGGCGTTTTCAGGAGAATTTTCTAGTGGGCGGTCAGGGTCAGAGTAGGGGTTACGGTAGGGACATTTCTATGAAGGGGGCGCCAGATTTCCCTGCTGCCTAAGTAAAGAACAATGTGGCCACAATGTATTTTTTTTCTCCATACCCGGGCACTTCGTATCGAAGGAGTTGTCGTAGAAACTTTGAAAAGGGCTCATTCGATTGGAAATTGGAGTGGCTAGTGCCCTTTTTAATAGTCGAAAGTGATTAGAGGGCAACTAGCTACCCCCCCCCCCCCACGCCCATCATTCCCCCAATCCCTTCCAATCAAAATTTTGAGATAGCCATTTTGTTCAGCGTAGTTGACTTTCACATAGAAAATATGTTTTTGAGGAGGACACTCCCCCACAGCCCGCAGGGCAAGGGTTTTAATTTATACCCTGGGGGCATATAAGGTTTTTATAGAATGCATTGTCGTAAAAACTTCAAAACAGGCTCATTCGATTGGAAATTCAAAGGACTAGTGCCCTTTTTAATAGTCGAAAGTGATTGGAGGGCAAGTAGCCCCCCTCCCACGCCCATCATTCCCCCAAACACACCCAATCAAAATTTTGAGATACCCATTTTGTTCAGCGTAGTTGATTTCCAGATAGAAAGTATGTTTTAGAGGAGGACACTCCCCCACAGCCCTCAGGGCAAGGGTTTTAAGTTATGCCCTGGGTGTATATAAGGTATTTATAGAAGGCGTTGTCGTAGAAACTTCAAAACAGGCTAATTCGATTGAAAATTCAAAGGGCTAGTGCCCTTTTTAATAGTCGAAAATGATTGGAGGGCACCTAGCCCCCCCCCCCGCGCATCATTCCCCCAAGCACATCCAATCTAAATTTTGAGATAGCCATTTTGTTCAGCGTAGGCTAGTTGATTTCCAAATAGAAAATATGTTTTTGAGGAGGAAACTCCCCCACATCTCTCAGGGCAAGGGTTTTAAGTTATGCCCTGGGGGCATATAAGGTTTTTATAGAAGGTGCTGTCGTAGAAACTTCAAAACAGGCTCATTCGATTGGAAATTCAAAGTGATAGTGCCCTTTTTAATAGTCGAAAGTGATTGGGAGGCAACTAGCCCCCCACCCAACGCCTGTCATTCCCCCAAACACATCCAATCTAAATTTTGTGACATCCATTTTGTTCAGCGTAGTTGATTTCCAGATAGAAAATATGTTTTTGAGGAGGACACTCGACCACAACCCTCAAGGCAAGGGTTTTAAGTTATGCCCTG
>JAQQPU010028779.1:0-10392 GCA_029168905.1 Artemia sp. Kazakhstan ARC1039
TCCGTGATCTTTCTTCTGGAAAAAAATAGAAAATTTCACACTTTTGCAGGTGGGAATTTGAAACCTCTACAATAAGGATATCTTATACGCTAAATCTGTTGGTGCAATTTCCATTAAGACTCTTCGCCTTTTTGGGGGAATTTCCCCCTTTTTCAAACATAATACAAAATTTCTCAGGCTCGTAGCCGTTGATGGGTAAGTAACACTAAACTTAATAAAACTTATATGTTTAGAATCAGTACAATAAGCCAATTCTTTTGATATGTCTATTAGTATCGAAATTCTGTTTTTTAGAGTTTCGGTTACTGTTGAGCCGCATCGCTCCTTACTTACTGTTTTTTACCACGAACTATTTTATATTTTGGAAGTAATAGCTAATTTCTAACAAACTATGTATTTTTTTTCAAACAGTTCGTGGTAACGAACTGTAAGTAAGGAGCGACCCGGCTCAATAGTAACCGAAACTCTGAAAAACGGAATTTTGATACTAATAGATACATCAAAAGAATAATATTTTTATGCTGATTTCAAATATATGAATTTCGTCAAGTTTAATATTACCCATCAAAAGTTACGCGCCTGGGAAAATTTGCCTTACTTTGAAAAAAGGGGGAAACAACCCCTAAAAGTCGCAGAACTTTAATGAAAATCATAACATCAGATTCAGCGTATCAGAGAACCCTACTATAGAATTTTCAAGCTCCTATCTGCAGAAATCTGGAATTTTGTATTTTTTACCAGAAGAAAGATCACGGATGCGTATTTATTTGTTTGTTTGTTTATTTTTTGTTGCTTTTTTCCCAGGGATGATCGTATCGATCCAGTAGTCCTAGAATATCGTGAGAGGGTTATAAGTTCTAGTGCCCTTTTTAAGTGACCAAAAAAATTGGAGGGCAACTTGGCCTCCTCCCACGCTCGTTTTTCTCCCGAAGTCACCCAATCAAAATTTTGAGATAGCTCTTTTGTTCAGAATAGTCGAAAATCTAATAAACATGTCTTTGAGGATAACTTAATGCCCCACAGTTTCCAGAGAAGGGCTACAAGGTATGAACTTTGCCCATTGTTTACATATAGTATTGGTCAATGGGAAGTATGCCGACGATTTCTGGAGTTTTTTTTTGTGGTGGTGGTAGGGGAGTGGAGGGGATTACGGGGGAGGATCTTTCCATGGAGGATATTTTCTTGAGGAAAGGGACATTTCTATGAAGGGGGCGTTGGATTTCTCAGCATTATTTAAGAAATGATCAGAAATAAAAAAAAACAAGTTTTTTCAACTGAAAGCAAGGAGCAACATTAAAACTTAAAACGAACAGAAGTTATTACGTATACGGGGGAGTTTTCCCCCTAGTCAAGACCTCGCTCTTTACGATGAAGTTTTTTTTAGTACTTTCAAAAGAGCTATTTATTCCAAATAACCTGCCTTTGTGATTCACGGGTTTGTGATTCGAACAAAATTCGAACTTGAGCTTAAAGAGTGAGGTATTGACTAGGTGGTGAACTCCCTAATGTACGTAATAAAAACATACGAATATAGAAGGTTAGCAGGACAAAATTTCAAGAAAGCCATTTAGCCAAAAAAAGTAAAACTAATAGTCAAATTTCGTTTTAATTATCCATGTACGGTGAGCCAAAATCAAAGCTGCATTAATTCAAAAACGTTCAGAAATTAAATTTAAAAAAACAAGGTTTTTTAATTGAAAGTAAGGAGCGAAATTAAACCTTAAAACGAACAGAAATTATTCCGTATATGAAAGGGGTGGTCCCCTCCTCAACGCCCCGCTCTTTACGCTAAAGGTTGACTCTGTCTCACAGATTTTATTTTTTAAAACAATAAAAATAATCCCTTCATACACGGAATAACTTCTGTTGTTTTGAGTTTTAATGTTGCTCCTTGTTTTTTTTTTTTATTTCGTTCCTGATCGTTTTTCAAATAATGCCGGTAAATCTGGATCTCCCCCCATGAAGTATTTCCTCCCCTCACAGGAAACCTCTGTGGAAAGTCCCTGCCGCGGAAAATACACCCTTTCTATAAAATTATATCCAGACAATTTCATCCTCGCTGAAAATTCCCTACTCCACGTAAAATTTCTTGCAGAAGATTGAGCCTGAAAAAGTGTCCTTAGCATACTTTCATTTGAACAACACTGTAAGTTCTAATCGTTTTCCAGTCACTCCGGAAATTTCCTTCCTTGGAAATTGTTTCCTGGAAATCCAAACACGTTGAAAATTTCCCCTGGAACATCTCCACATGCAAAATTGAGTAGGCTAAGAGAAAGGAAGACAAATATTAAGAATTCCATATAGGAATTCTGTCAAATACCCCAGTGTAAAATTTCTCCTGGAAAGTTCACTGCCGGAAATATACTTCCGCGCGGAAAATTATTCCCATAGAAACCCACCCCAAGCACAAAATCCCTCCTGCAAATATCTGTACACTTTCCAGTAAGAAATACTATACGTAAACAATGGGTAGTAGGAATGGGAGTGCCAGCGCAGGGGGACTCTATATATTGGCATTGAAGATATTTAATGTCCTTGGTAAAAGCCTGGACGATATTTAATGTCCTTGGTAAAAGTGTTATTTCTAGACCAATCAGATGCCTAAAATCCCTGTACAACCAAGACCACACCTCTTCCTAGACCTATTTGATGGTTGTATTGTTTGTTTTTTATATAGTTTTACGTTGTTTCATAGTTCTGTTCTGTTTGTTGGTCAACTTGTTTGATGTTTCTTAGCCCAATGGATACAGACGGGCGTTAACATCATTGCCAGATAAGAGCGTCTAACGGGACAGGATCACGTGTCTCTTTCTAGGCCAATCAGGGAGTCAGAAGTACGAACGGGACAATATCGCAGTGAATATAATGAAGGATTTCGCTATAGTTGTTATTAGTGTGAGAATAGAATTGATGGAGTGAGAACAGTTTGATTTTATTCATTGAGATATATTTGCAATAATGAGTGGAATGTTTACACTATTAGAAGTTCATAGTTGTGTTGGTAGTAGCAGCAGTAATACAAGAGCACCAAACATTGCGGTCGAAATCACGAGAGGATCACGGCTTTGTCGTGAATGGTATGAAGTATATGTAAGATATGTATTATCTTTGAGCAAATTTAAAATGAAGGATCAATTATGCTTCGCTGCGAAAGTTGATATAGCACATGTGAATAGACTTCAAAGTGCTTTAAATGCATTAATGAAGCATATAGATGACAATAAGTTATATCGATAATTGTATATGTACAATATATATTATTGTTGTAATTATACACACTCAATAAAATTGTTTCGAAATCGAAAATGACACCTTTCTTTTTGTTAGATTATCGAATATTCTTGAAGTACAACGAATCGTGGTGAGTCTATAGTCAGCAGTGAGAGTGTTAGGATCAAAAAATGAATACATTTGAGAGAGAGAGAATTAGGTCGAATCTTGTGATTATGGAAAAACATTTGATTTTGGATGATGATTTTCTCGAGTTATCACTTCAACGGAAGATATTCTAACAGGGAACACTTGACAATATAGTAAAAACTGATTCTCCCCATTGGACTATTGTATGAAGCTTTTACGACGTGACTCAAATACTTTTACTCAATTTATTGATATATTAATTGAAACAAAGCAGAATAATATCTTGAATATACTTTTGAAAACATTGCCAGAGATTCTATGTAGATGCCTCCCCCCCCTTCGAAAGAGGTTATGTAACGCCACAGAGTTACTCCTTTCCCATCCCCCTCTGAATTTATCGAACGAGGATCAGTTTTTTTTTAGCTTTAAGAGAGTTGACATTGGACACCAAAAATGTTCTATAACTGCCCACTATGTATGTACACTCTTGGCAGTTGGTCATCATGTGAGAATTGTACAATTATTGATGACTATAATGAAAAGTGCAAATCATGCAATCCATGTAAATTGCATAGAGGCTATGCTGTACAAATTCAAGGCTGTAATTCATGTCTTGAAGAGATTTGTGACTCACCCTAGAGGACAACTATGCTCCAATTGCCACTATGACAAATGTGATTGGTGGGAAAATAATTACCCCGCTATGATTGGAAAGAACCCCAAACGTGATTTTAGATTATTTCTACGAGATTGGTATCGTCGTGGTTTGAAATTATTTTGGGAGGAAGAATCAGGTCTACGATTCAACTGTTGGAGTAACATGACAATTTGGTTTCTACGTTATCGTTGTGATGACACTGCCTATTATGACTATAAACCTAGCGATTTTTATTTGGCAGTTACCGAACGTGATTCACATTTGAAAACACTGCATGTGATATTGCTTCAAATTGAGAAATTGAAACACGTGAATTTCACAATATGAATGCAAATAGTATCATTGACTATACAAAGAGATACGACAAGAGTGAAGTTACATTGTACTGTAGAAAATGTAACCCTGACATTGCAGCCAATCAAGGTCAATATAAAGTGAATTCAAATGATCTACCAGCATTAGTGGTTCTCGACAGTTGCCTATATACCGAAGAAGAAGAAATCTAAAGCGTAGAATAAAGACATTGTTGTATACATTTTTTCTGTATTAATAAACAAATTCATATACATTATTTAAACACTTTACTCGTAGGGCACTAAAATCAATATTATACAGGTCTGAAAGGATATTTTCCACCATAATGTCGTTCAGACGTGGATTGTCTACTTAAATGTTGTGAAACTGATTGTAAGTATAACCCCGACATCTGAACACGAAATATGGTAGCGCATGGAAACCGCAACTTTTAGTCGTCAGATCCTGTACTCTCTTCCGATTTTGAATAATGGCTTTCCCTATGCTCTCAATATAGTTGCTGATGTGTGGAGTGTAGAATGTATAGGGTAGGCCAAGAGGATCAAAAAATTCAATTGTCTTCATTGTTTGAAATATGCACAACCAATTGCCGGTATTCACAGTCGACGGACTGCTATTAACAATGATTAGGGTATTGTTTGCACTTTTAATTTTTCCAAGGTAGTCCGAAGGCAGATAATAGGATCTGTATTTGGACATGTAGGGGTCCTTATTAGGTACGCTGATTATTTGACTGGTGTTAATGGTGCCAAGTCTAGTAGAACACAGCGTTCGGGAGTGATTTCCCAATAGGTTTCAAATTTATTTAATGAGATTACTGCAGTACTCTCAGGTAATGGGTCGGTAAATGTACACTCTAAACGCACACTCCCCGTTCGTACTATACTCATATCCTGGGTGCCAGACAGGTCTAGTACAATGATACCATGTGTTTTAGCGAACATTTCTTCGGTTATACCATTTTCAAATTGTTGTGAATCAATATCTAGGGTTTGCATTGTCAACTCATACAAAGTCCTAAAGGATTTATCAAAAGATAGATTGTAGAGTGGGATTCCATTTACTTTGCAGACAAGAGATGAAAGCCCAAAGATCTCAAATTTATGTGGGCAGCCAGTCCACGATCCTGTTGCACTAGCGCTTTTTACAAATGCCAATTCTAATTTTGCAAAATTTCACGGTTGATGATACAAAGATAAACTAATGAATCTAAAGAACGGTCTTTAACACAGAAATAATCTCTCTTTTTCGCTTTGGTCCAAGGTGAGAGTCACTTGAGGGGGATTTTTTTGGGGGGAAGGCTCTTAGATTCGCCACCAGATTTTGGAAAATTCTTTTTTTTTCTTACTTTCAATGAAAGATACATATACATTCCAAAAATACAGAGAAAGTAAGTCTTATAAAAAAGTAATCAATAAATAAATCTTTTACAATAATTATCTCTTATCAAATGCCTCAAAATCTTGGCAATTTGTAATTGAAAGTTGACAACAATATTACGCAAATTAGAATCTGGAATTTTTTTCGAAGTCTAACATTACAATCTCTTTCCTTCAAACTGACTTGGGAGAAAAATCATTAGCGGAAAATAAAATTTAAAACTTATATTAAGATCTACAGCTTGCATGTTGAGGGCTGAAGGAGGCTCATTCTTGCCTTGTATAGGGGGCGTTGGTCTTGAAGGCCCAGCAGTCTTGCCATAAACGATGACTGTTACTCTTGAAGGGCCCGGCAACGTTTGATAGGGGGTGGAAGGAGCAGTAACGTTATTGCCATGTGTAGGTATGGTACACTGAAGTGAAGGTCTTGGCCAACGACCATACTGGACAACAGATACCCTCACAGGGGTTTTATCAGTGGTTCTCGCCTTCTGGTCTGGTGGCGGACACCAGACAAAAAGAAAAAAAGAAACAATTTAAAATTTCCTAGAAAAGAAGAAAAAATATAGTATAAAATAATGACTCCCTGTTACAGAAGAAGAGAAATTAGTGAAATTAAGATTTTTATGAAAGCCTCTTAAACTAATAATCGTCTAAAGAACCGATAAAATCTATGGATACGAAAATAAGAGCATTTAAATTGCCCCATCCCTTCCTTTCCAGGACGGTAAAACTGAAGATTTAACTAAACCATTATTTCTCTTCATAGTGGAAGTATTTGCTTTCATCAGAGCCATTTGAAAATAGAACACTCTCCGCATGAGGTATAATTGTCTGCAAAGGCAACCCTTTTCCGCTCTGTTAATAAAAGATCTCTTTGTTTGGAGTGCAAGAGACATAGGTCTAATTTTACCAACCCTCCCCCCTAAATTAAAGACTGCTTTCTAGTCTAATACTATCAAAGTTAAAAACCATAGTTTTCACGCCCCCCCCACTGCGAATATAAAAGAAACTTTATCGAAAGAAAGGTATAATGGCTCTATTTTCCCACAAGCTCTTTCAAAGTATCTAAAAAAATATGCACTCTACAGGGCTGTTAGCATCCCCCTTTTACATAATTTCCATGTTCTAAAAGTATTTCTTTTAATTTTGCAAATAATTCGCCCCTTTTTCAGACCATCTAGAATTACACAAAGCCTGTAGCCTTAATTCTTTCATCATCTAGCAACCACCCTTGTTTTTGTTAATTTCCTAACCTGACACGTGCGAGAAGATTTGTTTACGAAATCATCCCTCTCGAGACATAATCACACACAGTCTTTGTTTAAATCGCAAGTGTAAAGTTTCTGATGGTTTTAAACGCATCAAGGAGAAAAGACAATTTTGAGTAATAACTTCAATTGAACGAATTAAATGGTGATGAATGGTGGGAGGGGGAGGAGGGAGGATGGGGTTTACGTAGTGGAAAAAAGAGTATATTTGAAATAAAGTATAAAGATACACGGTTTTTGTGTTGACACTCAAGTCGAAATTATTTTTTACAAAGCACCCCTTTGCATGCCTGTTTCACATCCTTGTCGTGTGTTTCCACACAGTAAACTTTGGGACCGGGGAACACCCCTTTGGATATTAAATCACTCCCCGTCTCTGATTTTAACATTAATAGTTGATTGGGGGCCTGACGTTTCACCAACTCGGGATAGATGCTCTCATTCCAATTGGTGTAGTCGATCCGCGAGCTGATGTGCACCCATTTTCAAAATCATTTAATAAATCCCCGGTTTTAACTTTTAACAACTGAGAATCTGTGTCCCCATAGTAAACTTGAACCTCCCCTCCCTTAGCCATTGTACCTTCCACACATTGTAAAAGAACGACAACTTCAGTTTTCTGGAAATTTCTATGACCGAACTGCCCCCCCCCCGCTATATTCTTATTAAGTACAACATTTTTCTTTTTTCTTTGTAGAAGAACCTTATTCGGCTCTATGCTCGTGAATATTGGAATGTCGTGAATGTCGTGAATGGCAATAATTCATGCATATTCGTTGGGGCATGTTACGACGTCACAACGTGATCTGTTTCGTACGCTGTCACACATTTTCCCGAAAGCTGAATTAAAAATAAGTTTGTACATTTCTTTTTTGACTTTGCTTTTTGCCTGTGACCGTTTACTGACAAAGGTGTCAATAAACGTCTTCAAGTAGGGTTTCTGATTGAATGAAACCATTGCTCACCATCCATCGCAAAAGCACATGGTGAACAACAATATTCTGTTTCGGGTCCAGATCGGCAATCAGTTTCTGCTTGGAGGGGGTCCAGTGCATGTCCATATCCTCGACCAAAGACCGATTGTATGGGCTCAATGACTCCTTGGTCACAGGTCTATTGACGCACGGAAATACAATATCTTTTACTTTATCATGAAGTTCCCCTGGTATGTGCCCGTCAATTTCAAATGATCATCCTTGTGGACCATTTTACTCGACAGTGTGAATGTCGGGGATGTCACAAGGATTTTCAAGCCATTTATAATTACCACATGGTAAACAGTAGTGAGACATTGACGAGGGGTACTATGAGTTCATTTCAAGAAAAACTGCAAGACACCGGTGTCTTGGTCAGTTGTATCCGTTGTTAGAACGCGATCCCCATGAAAAACATACTCACCCCTCATCGATCTTTCTACAAATAGATGTTGATCCACATCGCTGATTAACCCTATTTCCTCCCTACTAATTTTCAGAATTAAGTCCATCACTAAATGAGGAGTGGAAAAATAATAGCCAATATCTAGCCCAAATTCCGAATGAATTTGATCTGTGTTTTTGCAGACAATATCTAATAGAGTTAACACATCACTGGCCAAGTGAATTCTACAATAATCCTAACCATTTTTACAATTACCCTTAGCCCATACCCTTTTGGCAAATTCACATTCTTCGGCAGTGCATTCACTATTGGTAAGTGAATTATAGAATGCTTCAATAGGGGGTAGTTTCTTCTCACTTAACCGTGCGCCAGAGCAGTAATAGTCATATGCTAATATGGCTTTACAGATCAGTAAGTCATACATATCACTGTCTAGAAAGCGCTGTTTAAGTAGAGGAAAACTATCAAATTTGTCACTTTTCAGCACTTGAATGAGTTGACTCAGAGCCTTGGGGAAAAAAACTATATGAATTTAAAATCCGGATTTTATTCCAGCACATACGCCCATTATTCACTACCTGTCATTTCAATTCTAAAAGCATCAGCTTCTCCGCAGGTTTGGGGATAATATTTTAGGTAATTGAATTATTTACCCATGGACCATCTAATCCCCCTCCCTCAATGTGCATTCGTGCCAAAGCCGGTAAAATAAATTTTAAATCATAATTTGAAGTGTGAATGAAAACCGGTTTAAAAAACTGCTGGCTTACTTTCACATTGTACGATTGGTGTACTACACCACGAAAATTACTAACCCCTTACGATATTTCCTGCCCCAAATGATTATGATACGTGACTTTCCCATTCCCCCCTCTTTTCCCCTAGTCCCTTTCCTCTTAGCCCCTCTTCAAATTCCCCCTTACAAACCCAGCATATTTTCTGATTTTAATGGCCGTGCGATCCTCTGCTGACAATAACATCGGGTATTGGGTATTTTTCAAACGAGAAATAGCTCCATTTGCAGTGACAAATAATTTAGTCAATGCTTGGATCATGTACTCATTCTCGTCCAATGTTTCGACTATTTCTAACAATTCCATTGTGTTAGAGCTTTCTCTTTGTGGTGGGCATGGGAAACCGCAATAGCTTGATGTTCTTTGATACGATTCGGACATTGGTGGTCGTTCACATCCACCAGCTTAGCCTCACAATTCAAACTTATTTTATTGCTTTTCAGGAGAGTATTCTGGAAATTTTTAAATCTGAAGATGGCCCTTTCACCCGAAACTGTTTCCACCGATTGATATCTGTGACGCTTGCAATGCTTCATGTGATTTTGTAGCTTTAAATCACTACGAAATTAGGACAGACATGTTGGACAGTAGTATCGTACCCATAGATCCTTACCCCTTCTCAGAACTCTACTAATATCCGTAATAGGATTGAAATGACCAATTGGATTGGGTTCACTAGGTGGTGTATACTACAACCAAACCCGATATTTCACCTTTTCAATCGACTGGACCCTTACTGGGAATATTACACCTTTTTTATTAGAACGAATACCCTCTTGAAGTTCTGTTTCGTATTGGAGCACAGTAACAATATTTAAATGGGTGTCGGCCTTTTCAAAAATATCAGTTGACCTGAGTGTTACTAGAAATTTTCCCCCTAAACAAAAGAAATCTGCAGGGGAAAAATCAGACCCCTCCTTCCCATGCACGGCCCAGTATTCCAAATTTGTCTTTGAAGTTTCATCTTTCAGAGGTCTGAAAGCTGATATGAGGAAAGCGTACATGAAACATTTTTGACCTGTTTCGAAATAGATACGTTGAACGCCCTTATATCCTTCTAAATCGGGATTAAATTTTGAACCTGTACCCCTGTCCCTATGTCTCCCTCTTAAAATAAAATCTTTTTTAAATTTACATATATTTACACTTAAATTTTTAATAAATAAAACTACAGACCCGCTCCCGCAAGGCCGTATCCAGGGGGGTTACCCTTTTTGAACCCCCCCGAAATTTTT
>JAQQPU010028781.1:0-10392 GCA_029168905.1 Artemia sp. Kazakhstan ARC1039
AAGTTAAATCCAAAAAGATGTCTTAACACAATGGACTCTAAATCAAGACCCAGATAAGAAAAGAATATTCAATTCAATCAGTTTCCTATTTTCAACACAAAACAAGCTCCCAACAATTTTTTTGCTATGTAATGTTCAAACTGTCATTACTTAGTTATTTCTAGGCAAAAAAAAGTTGGGATCATCACTAATACATCAAGATACATCTGATCTTCTTACATCTGATCAAGATACATCAAGATACATCTTCTCTAAAATTAAGCCATAATACCTTTTTCTTGATAAAATTAAGTTAAAAAGGCAGCAAATATTATTTTGACAAAACTATGTTCCAAATGTCAAAAATTCTTGTCTGATGTAGTGGAATACAAGACCAACTAAAAATGTTCCTTCAGCCAAATTCAAATGTAGCCTAGATATTGACTTCTATTATGAAACTCATTTCTTTTGAGAATATCTTGTAGTAACCTTGTTGATATTTTTGACAGACAGCAACAGGCCCTGTAAAAACTTCACTGAACATGTAAAACAGATGATAAACAACTGGAGTCAAAATTCAAGGGTCCTCTGACAAAAGTAAAGTTGTCAAATTTATGGGTACTTTCTCAAAATCAAGAGATTTTGATGATTATTATTTGTAACAATATTTCACATGTTAAAAAAATTTAAATAAAAATTGTTTTTTTTTTAATTGTAGTTTTACTGATTTGATGCTAGATTTCTCCATCATCTGAAGAACTGCCGCTTGGCCTCATGCTATGTTCATATTTTTAAGCATTTGACTTGGTTAATCACAACACTCTAATTCATTTATCACTGAATAAATTTGAAAACCACCCTCTCTTAGTAAATGTTATATGTGTTTTCTTTGAAAATAATCCCAAGCTGTAAAATACAGAATATTCTCTCCAAACCCTTCTCTAATTAGTGTAAAATTCCTATCTCACCCAAAATACTTATAAGAAATTTTAAACTCCTTTGTGTCACAAACTTCTAATAATCTTAAATAGGACATGCATATTCCAAGAATTCTAGAATTTCCAGACAAAGGATAGTCAAAACTAAAATTTTTAAAGTGGATTAAACTAGTAGATTAACATTGAAATGGCCAAATGTTGACAGCACTTTAACTGTGAACAGCACAGAAATCTTTGCTGGACCATAGAAGCTGAGAGAAAGTGGGCCATTCCAGATAGCATTTATACAGAGATCTATATCAAAATTATATTATGGAGACCTAGGTCACACAATTACACTTCAATATGATTATCCAATTTGTCCCTATACTTGAGGCAGCTTTTTGCTTCCACTATCTGAATAGTATTTTATACATTTACATATTTAAAAAAGTTGAAGAGAAACAAAGAAACAAAGTAAAAAGAATATGCATGTAAAACAGGTAACTTATGCTGCAAACAGGTAACTTTTTAGTTCTTTCGAATTTGTAGGTGAATAAGCTCCAAGTAAAACTTCCAATTTCTAATCAGACAGCTAGATTTGTAGACATTTTTTCTACATATTTAAATCTTTTTCAAACCAAAAGTCTATAAATTAAGACTTCTGGAGTAGAAAAAAGGGTTTTCTTTAAAACAAAAACTGCTGAATCATTGGTACCATTAACCTAGTGGAATGCCAGGCTGACTAAAAATATTCCTTCAGCCAAATTCAAGCAAAGATACTGGCTTCTATTATGAGATTCGTTTCTTTTGAAAATATCTAGTAGTTACCTTGTAAAAACTTTTAACAGACAGCAACAGGTCCTGTCAAAATATAGGTCACTGTTGAAACTTCACTCAACATGTAAAACAGATGAGAAACAATTACTTTATCAACAACAAGAGATTTTGATGATTATTATTTCAAATAATATTTCTCACAAAAGAAACAAACATAAAAACAAGTTTTTTTTTAAATTGTAGTTTTCCTGATTTGATGCTAGATTTTTCCAATATCTGAGGAACTGCTGCTTAGCCTTACACCATATTCATATTTCTAAGCATTTTTCTTGGCTGATGACAGCATCCCAATTCATTTATCACTGATAGCTTTGAAGCAGACTCTCTCTTAGTAAATTTTGTAAATGATTTTTTTGTATATGTTCACATTGGAGATGCAATTCGTGTGCCATATTTGCAACACTGTTAAAAAAAGAAAAGTCATATGACCTAGGTCACATGATTACACTTCACATGATTATCCAGATTCCTTCCTATACTTGAGATAATTTTTTCAGTTTTTGCTTCCACTATCTGAATAGTGTTTTATACATTTACACATTAAACAAAGTTGAAGAGAAATGAATACATAAAGTAGACAGAATAGACATGTCAAATGCACCAGGATCAGCCCAAAAGCATTCCCCAAGTATTTTTAAACATGTCAAATTGGGTTCTGACTTGTGTCAAAAAAAGGTAATTTTTGTTCTGTCAAATTTGTTGGTAAAGACACTCCAATTTCAGAAAATCAGAGTTTTGTGCTCTTTTCTGATAAAATTTTAAACTTCCAATCAAACAGTTAGATTTCTAGATGTTTTTCCTACACACTGAAACCCTTTTACAACCAGACATCTTTAAATTAAGCCTTCAGGAGTAGAAAAAAGGTTTATTTTTTTACAAAAACTGAATCATTGGTGTCTTTACCCTACTATGGAATTGGCCAACTAGTTGGCTATTAAGATCTCAATAGGCCAATGTATGCACTGAAGCATTAAATAGCAAAATATCAATAAAATTCCTTATAAACAGTGGAAATAGTTGTAAAATTCTAGTTTAGCTAGTATTTTAACTATCATGGAAAGATGTTAAGATAGGAATAATGAAACTTTCAGTTAGGGTGAACCAGGGTAATTCCGGACACTTTGACCTTTTTTTTTGGATTCAAAAAATTCCTCCTGCCAGCAGACTTAAAATCTCGTCATAAAATCGGATTCGTATGAAAGTACAGACTGTTAGCTTTCATACGAGAGCTAGAAACTTCCGAAATTCGAACTATAAAGGGGGTTGGTGACCTCATTTGAAATTTTCCCACGGTGTCTGGAATTAGCCACCAAAAAATGGGTAATTCCGGACGAGGTCAATATCTTTGTACCTGAAGAAGTAAAAAATCTTAGCTTTGGTTGGTGGTATAAGCACCTCAGAATCTATGTTTCTTCCAAATTTCATGCGCGTATCTTCCGAACTAGCGGAGTTATTCAGCTTTGCAGTCGTGATTTTGTTTTTCTGAAAATCAAATCTCGTTTTTCCAATGTGTCAAACCATGGATTCTCACGATAATTTGATAATAATGTGATTATACCACCACGAGCCAGCATTTAAATAGTCTTCTGAAGGACTGGGGGACCTGAAGGCCTGGGCCCTCATCTCCTGCAACTACAGAATCCATCTGCTAACTTCCTTGAAATTCGTATATTAAAAATAAGGTAAAAATAATAAAAAAGACGACTTCAAATACTGATAAAAGCAAGTTTAAAACCAAAACACAGAGGAACTAGGTGATCACTACTTTTTTCCATAGCTTTTCTTCCTTTCCTTGTGGCGTTTCACCATTTCGCAATGCTCGCTTATAGTGAAGGGTCCAGTGCCCTTCAGAGTGAGGGGCCCTCCCAAGATAAACTCTTCTGCGACGTCTGTGATGTCATCGTTCTTGGGCCAGCTAAACTCGTACGTTGCTGCTGAGTCGAGCTTTAGGAACTTCATCCTAACGACCCCTTCATCAACAAATTCCACAATTCTGCCAAAATAAGGTGAGTCGTCGTAATACACAGCATAATAATGGTCAAGCTTCGTTTCGATCTTTTTCTTGCTAGGGCCAGGCTGATCGAGGTCATCAAGAACACACGTCTCTTCAAGAGAAATGTCATCATTGGTGTCAGCGTACGGTATCTCGGACTCGCTTTCGGTTTCAGAAAAGGGAACTGGGAAAAGGGAACATTGCTAGAAACTCGAGAATCTCTAATAGAACACAGTTCCAGGAGGCAGAGGTCAAAATTCAATGAAAAGGAATTGATTGCATCACGTTTTCCCATGTCCGAAAATACCCCTCTGTGTCCGGAATTATGCCTCACCATCTGTCCGGAATTACCCTGTTTGGGGTCAGAAAATGGGTAATTCCGGACACCTAACCTACGACTAAACCGTTAGAGATAAAAATCTGCAAAAAATCACACTATTGCCCTAATTAAAACCCTTTTGAATGGTAAAACAACAAAATCCGTAAGTTACACTGTTCACTAGCAAATGCAAAAAAACTGACACCATACGTACTTTTTCATCAAAGTTTCTCTGACCGACTCCGGTTCAAGACTGACTGTATCCCCCACGTGCTGGCTGTTGTCAATCGGTTATAGTGAGTCATAAACTAGAGTCTTGGCACTACCTCTGTGATTTTTTCAAAAGAAATTTAACAAGGGGCTAGCAAGATAAAGGGGGGTGTCCGGAATTACCCACTGTCCGGAATTACCCTGGTTCACCCTATGAATCCAGGACAAAAAAAAACATACTCTGGCAAGGTAATGCCAAACTTCAATGTTAACTCTCTTCTGATTTCTAAGTCTAAGAAATTTTCCAACTTCACAGGGCTATGTCTATTGACATTTTGACCAAACATTTTACCTTAATTTCTTTTTCTTGGGTTTCAGTTCTGAAAAATGCAATTCCTGTTATTTGAGTAGAATTTTAAGCCATATAAATGGGTTTTTGTGTAATCCTAGATAGTGGACTCCACAGAAAGAAACATGTTGAGAAAACCATTCTTACTTCAGAATATGCAGAAAAATCAGTTAACACATTTTGCAAGGACAGAACCTTTGGTAAAATTCTAGTTTAGCTACTTTTTGCTATCTTGGAAAGAGTTTAGGTTAGGAAAATGAAACTTTCTGAAATGAAACCAGGGCCAAAAACATTCTCTGGGAAGGTATTGCCAAGAATCAATGTTACCCTGTTCTAATTTTGAAGTTATTAAGTTTTATTAGTTTTATTGATTTCTAAGTTATACCTGAAAGTTTCATTTTCCTAGCCTAGCCCCTTTCCAAGATAACAAAAATTAGCTAGACTAGAAGTTTGCCAAATGAAGTACAAGACAACTGTTTTTAGCTTCACAACTTTACTGAATCCTAATTTAAGAGGTTTCAAAGATCTGCAAATGCATTTCCAAAATTTAGAAAAAAAAAACTATTGATATGGCTTGAAATTCTTCTCACATAACAGGAATTGCATTTTCAGAACTAAAAACAGAGAAAACAAAACTGATACCAGAATATTAAGGTAAAAAGTTGAATTTTACAAAAACTGTTGTATAATTGGCACCTTTACCCTACTTTAAAACTGGCCAACTGGTTGGCTATTAAGGTCTCAGTAGGCTAATGTATGCACTGACACTTAAAATAGCAAAATATCAATAAAATACCTTAAAACAGTGAAATACTGGTAAAATTCTAGTTTAGCTAGTACTTTTAACTATCTTGGGAAGAGGTTGGGATAGAAAAATGAAATTTTCAGTTATGAATCCAGGGCCAAAAACAAAATCTGGCAAGGTATTGCCAAGCTTCAATGTTAACTCTCTTCTGATTTCTACATCTAAGAAATTTTTCAACTTGACAGGCCTATGTCTAGTGATATTTTGACAAAAAAACCTTTTACCTTAGTTTCTTTTTCTCTGGTTTCAGTTCTGAAAAATGCAATTCCTATTATTTGAGTGGACCCCACATAGAAAAACATGTTAAGAAAACCATTCTTACTTCATAATATGCAGAGAAATCATTGTTAACACACTTTGCAAGAGCAGAATCTTAGGTAAAATTCTAATTTAGCTACTTTTTGCTATCTTGGAAAGAGATTAGGTTAGGAAAATGAAACTCCAAAATGAAGTCAGGGTCAAAAACATACTCTGGAAAGGTATTGGCAAGCATCAATATTACCTTCTTCTGATTTCTAAGGTTTATTTCCTAAGTTATTAAGTTTGATTGATTTCTAAGTTATACCTGAAAGTTTTATTTTTCTAACCTACCCCTTTCCAAGATAAAAAATTTTAGCTAAACTAAAAGTTTACCAACTAAAGTGTAAGAACTGTTTTCAGCTTCACAATTTTACTCAATCCCAATTTTTTGAGGTTTCAAAGATCTGCAAATGCATTTCTAAAAATTGGAAAAATTCCATTGATATGTCTTAAAATTCTACTCAAATAACAGGATCAGAAAAACCTGAGAAAAAGAAACTGATACCTGAAAATTAAGGTAAAATGTGGTTTTGTAAGAAATTCAATAGGTACCTGTCAAGTAGGCAAATTTTTGTAATTTTTTAGCAGTTCATATTATTGACTTACAAATAAAGTAAACATACTACTTGGTGCCTTTTTTTATGCTCTTTCCAAATACAATAATTATTTTTGTTGGGAATACTTGGAATCTTGCCTCTAATGCAGTTACAGAATTGAAGTCTCAGCATGAGGATAAGCTTGCCACAGATATCAAGAAAAATCCCAAATCTTTCTGGAGACACATTTCTGCCAAAAATCTTAACCATCACACCATTCCTAACCTCAGACATAATGGCATAACCCACTTATTGCCAATAGATAAGGCCAATGTATTAAATACCAAGTTTGCCTCTGCCTTCACCATCCAACCTTGTCCAACTATCCCTGCAGCACTATCAAACTTAATATGTCATCCAATGCCAAAATTATCAATTACCAAAGATATGGTCTTAAAGAGCCTGGAAAAACTTGATGTTAATAAATCCAAAGGATCAGATGGAATACACCCAAGGCTTCTCAAGAAATGCCAAATTGTTCTCAGTTCTCCCTTGTGTAGACTCTTCCAGCTGTCCAGACAAAATGGAGAACTACTGTCTGATTGGAAAAAGTCCTATATAAAACCAATCCACAAAAAAGGCCCCTAAGAAAATGCAGAAAATTACCATCCTATTAGCATCACTTCTGCAGTTGTAAAGGTTTTTGAGAGATTTGTTTATAGAGCTCTAATTCAGCACATGGAAACTAATAACATCCTCACTTCAAATCAACACGGCTTCAGATCTTTAAGATATGTTGACACTAATCTCATACACAAATACAAGAATGTTACATCATTATTGGATAATGATTTACTTGTTAACATGGTGCTCCTGGACCTCTCAAAAGCATTTGACAGGGTTTGCCATGAATTCCTCATCACCAAACTAAAAGCAGCAGCTGTTGATGATGTTATTGTTCACTGGATACAGAGTTTCCTTTCAGAAAGAACACAAGTTGTTAGAGTTCACAACTCTCAAGGTGTCCCTCATTGCTCCTTGTCTACAACTGTTTTAAGCAGTGTTCCCCAGGGGACCATTCTTGGGCCAAGTCTCTTCAACTTATATATAAATTATGCACCCAATCTTCTCTCAAACCTCCTCACTCTTTATGCTGATGATTCAAAACTTGTTGGTAAAGCAACCACAACCTGTGACTGGCAATCTATTTAAAAGAACCTTAATATTCTTGGGACTTGGGCTGATACATGGCTCCTCTTGTTCAATATTGACAAATGCCATGTAATCCACTTTGGCAATCATAACACACATCAACAATAATATCTCCAAGATAACCCCCTTTTTGGAGTCTCTGAAGAAAGAGATCTTGGAGTCATTGTTGATTGTCAACTAAAGTTCAGCACCCATGCAAAATCTGAATTGTTGTCTGCACTCCAATCTCTTGGAATGATTAAAAGAACTATCTCTAGCAGATACTCAAGTGTGTTTATGAAGCTCTACAAGGCACTAGTTCACCTGTACCTAGAGGTTGGAATGTCCCTGGCATCACCCTATTTCAAGAAGGACAAAGAAATTCTAGAAAGAGTTCAACAAAAAAGCAACCAAAATGCTTGAAGGCCTCAAACTAATGCCATACAAAGAGCGTTTACATCACTTGAAGCTTCCTACTCTTGCATACAGGAGGAAACATGGTGACATGATAATGACCCACAAAATTATTTCCAAAAATGTTCTCCCTTGTCTCCTTACTCCCCCCCCCCAAACATTCTGTGACTAGAGGTCATTCCAAAAAGATCTTCAAGCAATGCTCCTTAGTCCCAGAAAGAAGCCATTTTTTCAGCCAACAAGTAACAAACTTGTGGAATCTACTCTCTGAAAATATAGTGGCTGCTGATTCAACAGGTGCATTCAAGAAAAATCTAGACAAAGAATGGCTACAGCAAGAGTTCCTGTACAACTGGGAAGCTGCCGAGTCCTCAACCAAAATTTAGCAAACAACCAATAGAAGTCATAACAGAGCATCAGAAGGATGAAAATCCCAAATTTTGCTCTAAGCTGCAATTTAAGGTAATGAATTTTACCTCCACCTCTATATATACCAATTCAGGGTTATATATTTGCACATTAGGGAATGAGAGGTAAGTTCAAAATTTACCCCTACCCCCCTAATGTGCATATATATACCCTGAATTGGTATATATGGGGGTGGGAGTAAAATTCATTTCTGACAAAAATGATTATTATATTTGTAAAGAGCATAAAAAGGCATCAATTAGTAAGTTCACGTTATTCAAAAGTCAATAATATGAACTGCCAAAAATTTACCCAAATTTATAAGACTTAAAAATCAAAAGAACATTAACATGGAAGCTTGCCAATACCTTCCCAGAGTGTGTTTTGGTAAAATTCTACTTTAGCTACTTTTGACTATCTTGGAAAGGGGTTGGGTTAGGAAAATGAAACTTTCAGGGATTGGTTTACAGGCTAAAGTTTGTCCTGGGAAGTTATTTTGAAGTACCTACCTCCACCCCTTCTCTCTCTAGAGGGTCCTGAAATTTGCATACATGACAGGTCTATACCTATTGAAATTTTGACAAAACAACATTTTACCTTAATTTTCAGTTATCAGCTTCTTTTTCTCTAGGTATAGTTCTGTAAATGTAATTCCTGTTATTTGAGTTGAGTTTTAAGCCATGTGAATGTTTTTTTTTTTACAAATTTAGGAAATGTATGTGCACATCTTTAAAACCTTATGAATTAGGATTGAGGAAAGTGGTGAAGCTGAAAACAATTTTGTTGTATTTATTTAATCAGAAGATCTATTTTGCAAGGTATAACACAGATTTTTAAAGGTCATGACTCTCTAGAGAGAAGGAGCAGAGGTAAGTACTTCAAAATACCTTCCCAGGACATACTTTTGTAAATATTTACCAAATCATATTATTGAATTACAACTAAAGTGAATATACCACTTGATGTCTTTTTTTACGCTCTTTATGAATATAATAATATTTTTGTCAGAAATGAATTTTAGCCCCCAGCCTTATATATACCAATTGAGGTTATATATTTGCACATTAGGGGGATGGAGGGAAAGTTTAAACTTACCTCTAATTTACATCAGAAATAAAATCACCCCCAACCCCCTAATGTACAAATATATACCCTGAATTGGTATATATAGGGGTGGGGGCTGAAAATAATTTCCAACAAAAATGATTATTATATTTGTAAAGAGCATAAAAAAGGCATTGAATGGTATAAATATTTACCCATACTTTAGCCTGTAGACCCATCCCTGAAAGTTTCATTTTCCTAACCTAACCACTTTCCAAGAGAACTTTAAGGGCTCATTAGGCTAATCTATGCACAGAATCTTGAAATATCAATAGCTGGTATAGACTATATAAGATGCCAGTTAATGTATATCAAACTAACTAGCCTAATTATCAATAAAATTCTTTATAAACAGTGGAAACACCAGTAAACTTCTACCAAATCATATTATTGAGTTAGGAATAAAGTGAATACACCATTCAATGCCTTTTTTTAATGCTGATTACAAATATAATAATCATTTCTATTGGAAATAAATTTCAGCCCCCCCCCCCCCTATATATACCTAACCCTGAATTGGCATATACAGGGGGGGGGGGGCTGAAATTCATTTCCGATAGAAATGATTATTATATCTGTATTCAGCATAAAAAAAGGCATAGAATGGTGTGTTCACTTTTGTCCTAACTCAATAATATGATTTGGTAGAACTTTACGAAAATACCTAACTAGTTGGTCTCAGGTACATATACAAACTGAAGAAGCCAACTATTCAGTGGTAAAAATACTTCTGTAATCAATCAACTGTAGAGAATCAAGGCATGTGTTATCATTTGTATTGAATTGTTCTTCTTTTCTCAAGATGAATTCCTACCAGGGTTGCCGACACAGTAGCTGCGTTTGTTTTCGTCGTTCTATGGAAATCAAATCCTCGGTTTTACAATTAAGCTGTTTGTTTTCGCCGTTCTATGAAATGTTTCGCTAATAAGCCATTCTTTTAAATGCCGTTCTTCGTTCTTACCCTTCGTTCCCACATGCTGTTCCGGAAAAACGCATTTTGAATGCGGAAAAATCGCATGCGGAATAA
>JAQQPU010028782.1:0-10392 GCA_029168905.1 Artemia sp. Kazakhstan ARC1039
AATAATTTACTCTAGAATTGTATGGCTAGAGAGAAGAGAAATTATTCCAATAAACGGATGCTGTCTCAAAAATCTCCATTTATTATTCCTCGCAAGTGAGGTTTGAAATATGTGTTCTAATATTAGAAAAACAGGGTAATTTAGGCGCAATTGTATGCTGTTTTCATAATCTTGTTATTTTTTACTTATTTGTAACCCACACATGCAAGCAAACAAAAAAAAAATATTAAGGTAGAGTAATAATAAGAAAAATCAGAGAAAAATATAGAAGCAACGAAAAATTGGACAAGACAATGGTGAAGAAACAAATGCACATACGCCATACCCGAGGGTTTCTTATGTTGTATATTAAACTTCAAAATAAAATCCCAAAACACCAAGTTATTCACTAGAAACTGATTTTCTCTCCAATGTGGAAGATAGAGAAGAAATTTGCAACATTTTAGATAATTTGTGCGAATTCTGTTCAGATCACTTATCTTAAGAATTGGGGGAGATTTTGAATCATATAGGGCAACGTGAGCACAAAAGGTGCAGTCAAGTTTTGGCCAGGGCAAGTCTATTTATACCTACCTCGGTTCGTAACAATTTTTTCAGAGCCGAACTGGATCTTTTTACCAATCATCCTGTATACGAAGGTGTATTTTTTTTTTTTTTGTAAAAAATAGCATTTCATTTTCAATAATATGTTTTGTTTCCTGAATAGGAATTTCGGCCATTGCAATTTCGACGGTGTACTTTTTGTATCGATCTGACGCCGTTTTTTAGGGGTTTCAGGCTAATTTTTCAAATTCCGTTAATTTAATATTTTAATATTAAAACTAATGTAGATAATAGTTACCATTGCTGAATCAGCTAGAAATGGATATTCTTTCTAAATTGAATTTTTTTTAAACTCTTTTTTTACTTTTTGGCTACTATGGGCCGTGGTTCGTCCTTTACAAGGTTTTAGTGAGTTAGGCAACAGTGCACTGGCGCAAACTCGGAAAAGGGTAGGAAATGCTAAGCCACCGGAGAGAATGTTCAAAACGGATACGGAAGTTTTAAGATATTGGGGAGTGAAAGTAGCCCAGTTATTGGAGAGAAACTCACATTTATCTATATTTGGCAAAAGGCCATTATCAGAAAAAAAAAACAAGAACAGTAGAAACCGTGTGGGAAGATCATTCTCGAAACGGCTGTTCAAAAGCACGTCGTCGCTATATGCAAGATGAGAAACATCAGCAAAACGAGAAAGTCAAGTACCTGGGGCTTAGCCACAACACATGAAATACAAACCTTAAAATGGGTTGGAAGATGGGATTACACCTCTTCGTCTCGTAATAGTAGTACCTTGTGCATTAGCACGTTGAAGAAAATAATCAGAATATTGAAAATTTAAGAAGTTTTATAACTAAACATTAACCCCAAGAATATGAAGAGAAAAAAGAAGCAAACTATGGACCACATTTCCGAAAGATTTGGGGCACCAAAAACTACCATTTTGTGGGAAGAATTATCAAGGAGCAAAAAAGATGGAATCTTATGCACGTGCTGACAACTCACCCCTCCCTGATAGGTAAACTGGTTCTCACCCAGATTTCTATTCTTACTCAAAGAAGGTAGAAGAATATGCTCAAAAACCTTATATATATAGCGATATAGCAAAGTATACTACTATGTTTTTTATAAAGAAAAATCGAATGATGAATTGTCACTTTTTAAAGTTAATGTAAGTGAACAACAAAAAACTCTCATGTACACAAGAAGTACTTCCATCAATTGAAAAATGATAGTATATCTTACTCACACACCCCTTTGAATCGTTCCATAGTAACTTTACACACAACATTCCTCATCCATCTATTTATAAGTAGAACCCCCTTATCCAATACAAGACGAACAAAGCTGCTGCCATCTATAATCGGTTCTAACGGTACGTAACCGCATAGACAATGTTATTGATCCACTAAGGGGAACGAATTCTCAATTTCTCGGAAATGGATTGTGTAATCGACTAGGACAAGAGGGGAACTAGATTTCTGGGAGATTGATTTGCATAATCGACTGGGACAAGAGACATGAGAGGATTTCATTTTTAAATATGGCTTCTCTGGTCTTTAGGTCTGAGAGATAAATTATTATTCTATTTTTAATTATGGCTTCTCTGGTCTTTAGGTCTGAGAGATAAATATTAATATTCTATCGAAGCCATAATAGTGTAACTAGGAACACCTTAGATTTTTTCAGAAATTCATACGAGATCAAGACAGATTGGATATATTTTACGCGGGAAATGATTTCCTGGGAATTTCAAACGTAAAATCGCAGGTATGCCGAAACAAAGGAACACACAGGAATCACTTTTAGGGGATTATTTGGGCGAAAACTAATTAATCGGCATTTTAGGGATTTTTTGGGCGAAACAGTTTGAGACATTTTATAAGATGATTTGGGGTGAAACTCTATGGTCGTTAAAATACACAAGTTCCATTTGAACAGTGTTGTAAGGTCCCCTAACCAAACCCCAAAGAGGCCCCCGCCCAACTTTTTGCCCCTCTCCATTTTTTTACAATTTTTTGGTGCGGTTGAGACACAGAAGGGCCCCCTCCCCCGGTCCCCCAAAGGGCCCCCTCCCCCGGGCTCCCAAAGAGGCCCCCTCCCCCGGCCCCCCATTTTTTAAATACTTCTTTATTACGCACTCGAGACACAGAAGGGCCCCCTCCCCTGTAACTTTTTGGCTCCCCTGAATATATCTTTTCAGAACAAGTCCTTTACGTAATGTCCCTCATAAACCAATTTTACAACTTGAAGTACTCATCCTTATTACCCACAACTTTACATTATGGCTTTTTGAATACCCCAACACCAAGCAATGCTTTTCAAAAGGCTTTATTATATCTTTTCAGAACAAGTTCCTTTCTTAATATCCCTCTTAAACCTATTTTACAAGTTGAAGTACTCATCCTTTTCATCCAAAACTTTACCTTACGGCTTTTTGCATACCCCAACACCAAGCAATACTTTTCAAAAGGCTATATTAAATTATTTTAGAACAAGTTCTTTTCTTAATGTCCCTCCTAAACCAATTTTACAAATTGAAGTACTCATCCTTTTCACCCACAACTTTACTTTATGGCTTTACTTTACTTTATGGCTCATGACGGGAAATACAAAGACAATTGTAAAAAAAGCTAACAGCGCAATCCAAATGCTAAAAACACTGAAAAAATTTCGAGTTCCTAAGGACAAGCTGAAACTAATATTTCACACATTCATCCGCCCCTTAGTTGAATATGCTTGTCCGGTTTGGCACTTTGCCCTTACCCAGGATGAAATTGATAAAATAGAACGAGTCCAGAAGAGATCACTGCAAATCATTTATGGCGGTTCCCCTCTACCTTATTCCTTTTACCTCAAGGAATTTAAACTTGAATCTCTTTCTTCCCGCCGAGAAAAATTATGCCAAAGATTTGGCTCCTCCCTCCTTCAACATCCCATCTACCGATCATTCCTTCCCCCACCTTTTGTCCCTATAAGATCTCGTCCCCCCAGGGAAGAGACTCGGAAGTTTTCGAAACTATCCCCAGTCCACTGTAACACCATGCGCTACAGTAAAAGCTTTGTGCCAAGCTTCGTGAAATATTACAATGATCTCTAGTGTTTTTATTGTTAAGTTTATTTTATCCTGACGAAGTTTTATCAGATAATTTTATTCTCAATCTCAAGTGTTTTTATCCCTTAGTTTATTTATCCTGACGAAGTTTTATCAGACAACTTTATTTTGCTAATTATGACTAAGAGACATCATATTTGGGCTTTGCCCACGAGAGCTATGTCTTGTTTTTGAATTAAATGAATTTGAATTTTGAATTTGAATATTTTGAATACCGCAACACCAAGCAATACTTTTCAAAGGCTTTATTATATTTTTCAGAACAAGTTCTTTTCTTAATATTCCTCTTAAATTCATTTTACAAGTTGAAGTACTCATCCTTTTCACACACAACTTTACCTTACGGCTTTTTGCATACCCCAACACCAAGCAATACTTTTCAAAAGACATTATTATATTATTTCAGAACAAGTTCTTTTCTTAATGACCCTACTAAACCAATTTTACAAGTATGAAGTACCCATCCTTTTCATCCACAACTTTACTTAATGGCCTTTTGAATACCCCAACACCAAGCAATACATTTTAGTTTTAGTTAAGTGTTTTTAGACTTGTAGTTTAGTTTTAGCTAAGAATTTTGGTTTAGAATTTTAGCCTAGAGTCTTAGCTTAGAGTTTTTCTTTGCACTTCTAGCTTAGTTTAGTATTAGTTAAAAGTTTTATTTTAGAGTTGTAGTTTAGTTTTAGTTTAGAGTTTTAGCTTAGAGTCTTAGCTTAGAGTTTTAGTTAGAGTTATAGTTTAGTTTAATTTTAGTTAAGAGTTTTAGTTTAGAGTTTAGATTTAGAGAGTTTAGAGTTATTAACTTACAGTTATTAGCTTACAGTTATAGTAGTTAAGAGTTTTAGTTTAGAGTTTTAGTTTAGAGCCTTAGCTTAGAGTTTTAGTTAGACTTATAGTTTAGTTTAGTTTTAGTTAAGAATTTTTGTTTAGAGTTTAGAGTTTTAGTTTAGACTTTAGAGTTTTAGTTAGAGTTTAGAGTTTTAGTTTAGAGTCTTAGCTTAGAGTATTAGTTCTATTTATAGTTTAGTTTAGTTTTAGTTGAGAATTTAGAATTATAGTCTAGAGTGTTAGCTTAGAGTTTTTCGTTACACTTTTAGTTTAGTTTAGTATTAGTTAAGAGTTTTAGTTTAGAGTTGTAGTTTAGTTTTAGTAAAGAGTTGTAGTTTAGTTTTAGTTAAGAGTTTTAGTTTAGAGTTTAGAGTTTTAGCTTAGAGTCTTAGCTCAGAGTTTTAGTTAGAGTTATAGTTATTTAATTTTAGTTAAGAGTCTTAGTTTAGACTTTAGAGTTTTAGTTTAGAGTTTAGAGTTTTAGTTATAGTTATAGTTTAGTTTAATTTTTGTTAAGAGTTTTAGTTTAGAGTTGTAGTTTAGTTTTAGTTAAGAGTTTTAGTTTAGAGTTGTAGTTTAGTTTAGTTTAAGTTAAGAGTTTTAGTTTAGAGTTATTGTTTAGTTTTAGACATGAGTTTTAGTTTAGAGTTTTAGTTTGATATTCGCTTACAGTTTTAGTTAGAGTTATAGTTTAGTTTACTTGTGGTTCAGAGTCTAGAGTTTTAAGTTAGACTCTCAGCACTTAGAGTTTTAATTAGAGTTATATTTTATTTTAGTTTAGGTTAAGTGTTTTTGGACTTGTAGTTTAGTTTTGGCTAAACGTTTTAGTTTAGAGTTTTAGCCTAGAGTAATAGCTTAGAGTTTTTTATTGCACTTTTAGTTTAGTTTAATTTTATATAAGAGTTTTAGTTTAGAGTTTCAGTTTGATATTAGCGTACAGTTTTAGTTAGAGTTATAGTAAAGAGTTTTAGTTTAGATTTTAGAGTTTTAGTTTAGAGTCAAAGCTTAGAGTTTTAGTTAGAGTTATAGTTTAGTTTAGTTTTAGTTAAGAGTTTTTGTTTAGAGTTTAGAGTTTTAGTTTAGACTTTAGAGTTTTAGTTTATAGTCCTAGCTTAGAGTTTTATTTCTATTTTAGTTTAGTTTAGTTTTAGTTGAGAATTTAGAGTTTTAGTTTAGAGTCTTAGCTTAGAGTTTTTGAAAGTTATAGTTTAGTTTAGTTTTAGTTAGGAGCTTTAGTTTAGATCTCTAGATTAGTTTTACTTAAGAGTTTTAATTTAGAGTTTATAGTTTTAGTTTACAGTTTTAGTTAGAGTTATAGTTAAGTTTAGTTTTAGTTAAGAATTTTAGTTTAGAGGCGTTATTTAGTTTTAGATAAAAGTTTTAGTTTACAGTGTAGAGTTTTAGTTAAGAGTTTTTGTTTAGAGTTTAGAGCGTTAGTTTAGATCTCTAGTTTAGTTTTACTTAAGAGTTTTAGTTTAGAGTTTATAGTTTTACTTTATGGTTTTACTTTAGAGTTTTAGTTAGAGCTATAGTTTTAGTTTAGTTTTAGTTAAGAGTTTTAGCTTAGATATTGAAGTTTTAATTTTAAGTCTTAGCTTACAGTTTTAGTTAGAGTTATAGTTTAGTTTAGTTTTAATTCAGAGTTTTAGTTTAGAGTCTTAGCTTAGAGTTTTAGTTAGAGTTATAGTTTAGTTTATTTTTAGTTAAGAATTTTAGTTTAGAGGTGTTTTTTAGTTTTAGATAAGAGTTTTTGTTTAGAGTTTAGCTTAGAGTTTTAGTTAGAGTTATAGTTTACTTTAGTATTAGTTAAGAGTTTTCGTTTAGACTTATAGTTTAGTTAAGAGTTTTAGTTTAGAGTCATAGTTTATTTTTAGTTAAGAGTTTTAGTTTAGAGTTTAGAGTATTAGCTTAGGATCATAGCTTAGAGTTTTAGTTAGAGTTATAGTTTAGTTTTTGTTAGTTATAGATTAGTTTAGTTTTAGTTAAGAGTTTAGTTAGAGTTATAGTTTAGTTTAGTTTTAGTTAAGAGTTTTAGTTTTGAGTTGTTGTTTAGTTTTAGATAAGAGTTTTAGTTTAGAGTTTTAGTTTAGAGTCTTAGCCTACAGTTTTTGTTAGAGTTATAGTTTAGTTTTAGTTTCGAGTCTAGAGTTTTAAGTTAGAGTCTTAGCTTAGAATTTTAGTTAGAGTTTAGAGTTTTAGTTTAGAGTCTTAGCTTAGAGTTTTAGTTATATTTATAGTTTAGTTTAGTTTTAGTTTACATTTTAGAGTTTTAGTTTCGAGTCTTAGCTTAGAGTTTTAGTTAGAGTTATAATTTATTTTAGTTTTAGCTAGGAGCTTTAGTTTAGATCTCTAGTTTAGTTTTACTTAAGAATTTTAGTTAAGAGTTTATAGTTTTAGTTTACAGTTTTACTTTAGACTATTAGCTAGAGCTATAGATTTAGTTTAGTTTTAGTTAAGAGTTTTAGTTTAGATATTGAAGTTATAGTTTTGAGTCTTAGCTAAGACTTTTAGCTAGAGTTATAGTTTAGTTTAGTTTTAATTCAGAGTTTCAGTTTAGAGTCTTAGCTTAGAGTTTTATTTAGAGTTATAGTTTAGTTTAGTTTTATTTAAGAATTTTAGTTTAGAGGTGTTGTTTTTAGTTAAGAGTTAAGAGTTTTATTAAGAGTTTTTGTTTAGAGTTTAGAGTTTTAGTTAGAGTTATAGTTAAGAGTTTTAGTTTGGTATTAGCTTACAGTTTTAGTTAGTTTTAGTTTAGAGTCTAGAGATTTAATTTAGAGTGTTAGCTTAGAGTTTTAGTTAGAGTTATAGTTAGAGTTATAGACTGAGAATATTTTTATTGTGGCTTAAATACAAAAAAGTTAGGTTTCTCCACGTTTAAGTTAGGTTAGGCCAGGTTATCATGAGCGCTCATGATAACCAAACCTAACCCCACTTAAACGTGGAGACACCTAACTTTTTTGTATGTAAACCGCAATAAAAATATTCCAAGTCTAGCATTTCAAAGAAAAAATGTGTTCAACACCTAGCTCTTTACGCTAAACTCAAACTCTTAACTAAACTACAACTCTAAACTATAACTCCTAACTAAAACTAAACTAAAACTATTACTCTAACTAAAACTCTAAGCTAAAACTCTAAACTAAAAATCTTAACTAAAACTAAACTACAACTCTAAACTAAAACTCTTAACTAAAACTAAACTACAAGTCTAAATTAAAACTCTTAACGAAAACTAAACTAAACTATAACTCTAAATTAAAACTAAACTAAACTATAACTCTAACTAAAACTCTAAGTTAGGACTCGAAACTAAAACTCCAAATCTCTAAAATAAAACTCTTAATTAAAACTAAACTAAAACTATAACTCTAACTAAAACTCTAAGCTAAGACTAAACTAAAACTCTTAACTAAAATTAAACTAAACTATATTTCTAACTAAAACTCTAAGTTAAGACGCTAAACTAAAACTCTAAACTCTAAACCAAAACTCTTAACTGAACTATAACTCTAAACTAAAACTCTTAACTAAAACTAAACTAAAACTATAACTCTAACTAAAATTCTAAGCTAAGATTCTAAACTAAAACTCTAAAATCTAAGCTAAAACCCTAAACTAAAACTCTTAACTAGAACTATACTACTTTATACCTCTAACTAAAACTCTAAGCTAAGACTCAAAACTAAAACTCTAAACTCTAAACTAAAACTCTTAACTATAACTGAACAACAAACACTAAACTAAAACTCTTAAACAAAACTAAACTAAACTATAACTCTAACTAAAACTCTAAGCTAAGACTCTAAACTCTAAACTAAAACTCTTAACTGAAACTAAACTACAACTCTAAACTAAAACTCTTAACTAAAACTAAACTAAACTATAGCTCTAGCTTAAACTCTAAATTAAAACTCTTAACTAAACTACATCTCTAAACTAAAACTAAACTAAACTATAACTAAAACTCTAAGCTAAAACCCTAAACTAAAACTCTAAACTCTAAACTAAAACTCTTAACTAAAACTAAACTACAGGTCTAAACTAAAACTCTTAACTGAAACTAAACTAAATTATAACTCTAACTAAAACTCTAAGCTAAGATTCTAAGCTAAAACTCTAAACTCTAAACTAAAACTCTTAACTAAAACTAAACTAAAACTCTAAACTAAAACTCTTAACTAAAACTAAACTAAAAGACTAAACTAAAACTCTTAACTAAAACTAAACTAAACTATAACTCTAACTAAAGCTCTAAGCTAACACTAAATTAAATCTCTAGACTCTAAACTAAAACTAAACTAAACTATAACTCTAACTAAAACTCTAAACTCTAAACAAAAACTCTTAACTAAAACTAAATTAAACTATATATCTAACTAAAACTCTAAGCTAAGACTCTAAACTAAAACTCGGAATTAAATCTAAACTAAACTAAAACTCTAACTAAAACTCTAAGCTAAGACTCAAAACTATAACTTCAATATCTAAACTAAAACTAAACTAAAACTCTAACTCTAGCTAAAACTCTATATAACTAAAACTAAAACTATAACTAAAACTCTTATTATAACTAACTAAAACTTTATAACTAAATAACTAAAACTTTATAACTAAAACTCTAAGCTAAGACTCTAAACTAAAACTCTAAACTCTAACTAAAACTCTAAGCTAAGACTCTAACTTAAAACTCTAGACTCCAAACTAAAACTAAACTAAACTATAACTCTAACTAAACTCTTAAATAATACTAAACCATTCTATCACTAACAAAAACTAAACTAAACTATAACTCTAACTAAAACTCTACGATAGGACTCTAAGCTAAAACTCTAACCTCTAAACTAAAAGTCTTACCTAAAACTAAACTACTACTTTAAACTTAAACTAAACTTTAGCTCTAAACTAAAACTCTTAACTAAAACTAAACTAAACTATAGCTCTAACTGAAACTGTAAGCTAATACCAAACTAAAACTCTAAACTAAAATTCTTATCTAAAACTATACTAAATCTCTAAGCTAAAACTCTTAACTAAAACTCTTAACTAAAACTAAACTACAACTCTAAACTAAAACTTTTATCTAAAACTAAACTAAACTATAGCTCTAACTAAAACTCTAAACTAATACTCTTAATTGAACTACAACTCTAAAATAAAACTAAACTAAGCTATAACTCTAACTAAAACTCTAAACTAAAACCCTAAACTAAAATCTAAACTCTTAACTAAAACTAAACGACAAGTCTAATCTAAAGCTCTTAACTGAAACTAAACTAAACTATAACTCTAACTAAAACTCTAAGCTAAGATTCTAAGCTAATACTCTAAACTCTAAACTAAAACTCTTAACTAAAACTAAATTATAACTCTAAACTAAAACTTTTAACTAAAACTAAACTTTAAGTCTAAACTAAAACTCTTAACTAAAACTAAAGTAAACTATTACTCTAACTAAAACTCGAAGCTAACACTCTAAATTAAAACTCTAGACTCTAAACTAAAATTAAAATAAACTATAACTCTAACTAAAACTCTAAACTCTGAACTAAAACTCTTATCTAAAACTAAACAACACCTCTAAACTAAAATTCTTAGCTAAAACTAAACTAAACTATACCTCTAACTAAAACTCTAAGCTAAGACTCTAAACTAAAACTCGGAATTAAAACTAAACTATACTAGAACTGTAACTAAAACTCTAAACTAAGACTCAAAACTAAAACTCCAATATCTAAACTAAAACTCTTAACTAAAACTAAACTAAAACTATAACTCTAACTAAAACTCTAAAGTAAAACTGTAAATTAAAACTATAAATTCTAAACTAAAACTCTTAAGTAAAACAAAACTAGAGATCTAAATTAAAACTCTAAACTCTAAACAAAAACTCTTAACTAAAACTCTAAACT